>CAIGRB010037938.1:7663-38699 GCA_903798255.1 Fraxinus quadrangulata
TTCAACCGAAGCAGAATATCGTGTTATGACATCTACTACCAAAGAGATTGTTTGGTTATGTTGGTTACTTGCAGATATGGGAGTTTTTCTTTCTCATCCCACTCCTATATATTGTGATAACCAGAGTTCTATTCAAATTGCTCACAACTCGATTTTTAATGAACGAACTAAGCACATTGAAATTGATTGTCACCTTACTCGTCATCATCTCAAGTATGACAAAATTACTTTGCCATTTGTTTCTTCTTCTTTACAGCTTGCAGATTTTTTTACCAAATCACATTCTATTTCCCGTTTTCGTTTTCTAGTTGGTAAACTCTCGATACTTGTCGATGCCCCATCGTAAGTTTGAGGAGAGATGTTAAGAAATATTTAGCTTATTTTGTTTTATTATTTATTAAGGGTAGAATAATCTTTACTTTCCTTTATTTAACTTATAAATAGTCTCTTTGTATTTATATTTTTGTATTCAATTTCATTATGCAGTATCAATGAAACCCTAGCTTCTCCTTCCTTTCTTTATTCCTTTGAATTGTTTAACAGAGAGAATCATAATTTTCACAACAAACCACAAGGAGAAGATTGATCCTGCTTTGTTACGTTCGGGTCGAATGGACATGCACATTCATATGTCTTATTGCACGCCGGAAGGATTCGATGTCTTAGCATTCAATTATTTAGGAATCCGTGATCTTCCGAGGCTGTTTCGGACGATAAAAGCCCTGATGCAGGAAGTAAAAGTCCCTCCTGCAGAAATTGTGGAGCATTTGATGAGAAATGAGAATTCAGAACAAGCACTTGAAGGTGTAATGGTCTTGCTTAAGAGGAAAAAGGCAGAAGCTAATGAGGAGAAAAACGCTGTAGAAGAGACGACTAAAGGAGTTGAAGTTCGAGAAGAGAAGAAAACTGAGGCAAAAATTGAGAAAATTGTAAAATTTTGAAAAAGGTTTAGGAAAAAAAAAAAAAAAAGATGTAATGCATTGAAAATATATTTTTGATGACTAGAAAAATTTTGTGATAATATTACTCTTTATTCCCTTGAATGTTTTTTTTAGTTTGAACTCAGACAATTAATAAATTTTGTATGAATAATAAAAGAAATGAGGAACAATTTTTTTGAGGATCCAGAATCATACCAAGGTTGAACAAAACCATAAAATAAAATAAAAGAAGATATTAATACCTTATCACCCGACTAAAAACTCGAATTTAAGGAACGTTGAAAAAGAGGATATGTGGTTAGGAGATGGCTAACTCCTTGGCCTTTTTGCAGGGTATGAACAAATGGGATGATATTAATTTCTAATGATGTTTAGTGTGGTGTAATTTCTTCTGATTAAGTAATAACATCACTAATCTAGTCTATTAACATATTTAGTCCTTAAATTATTTTTATTAAATTTATAAATTTACATTTTAATTATCGTGTTATTATTGTTAAATTAATTTATACGAAATGTACAAAATCAAAATAAAAAAATCTTCCGACTCGATGTCTAAGTTCCATCCGAAAGAAAAAAAATGCACATAATAGAATAAGTACATTATATAATTTAATCTGAGCTAAATAAAATATATACGTATTATAATTAAATTAATAGACACGTGATTAGTCTAGAACGTCTCAGTGCATTTCACTGCTATAAACATGATTAGTCGTGAACTAAATTTATGAATTAAGAATTAAACATAGGGTCAAGAAATATAATTTATACACAACAATCATGTAGAGGGATACGTGGTGTTACATAAATAAAAAAGAATAATTTACTTTATTCTTGTAATACACTATTTTTCTTTGGTTGGAAAAGATTGGTGGTCGAATCTTGCACGTATGCTAGCCAACAATGTAATGGGTACGAGTCATTTGGAAATTTAGCATAGTAGATATTATGACATTCTATGTGTAATGTTCCAATCTGAGCTGGTCCCGAGAATTATGAGGTCATAGGCGATAAATTGTTACGCGACTATTAAATATAAATGAAATTAACACTTCTAAAATAAATAATTTAATTTTAAATTTCATAAAAATTAATTAATAAATTTTAAAGAAACTTTATAAGCTTAGCAAAAAAATTATGTGGAATTTTTATTTTTTATTTATTTATTTTTTATTTTTGCATTGACTTGTTTTCTAGATTTTGGTAGATAAAAAAAAAAAAAAAAAAGGATATAGCACTAGGTAATAGTTTAATTGGATGTCTAAGTACTTTGGACATCTTATTTAGTCCCATTTTGTTGTTGCTTTTTAAAGGACTAAAATGAAAACTTTTATTAGGCTATTAGAAAAAAAAATTTAGGCCCTTCAGATCTTAGCCCAAGGCAATGACCTAGTTGGACTTAGGCCACAGCCGTGCTTGGGTCCAAATGTAGTAAGCGTCTCAAATCAATAGGAACTGACATTCCATGCCTGAGTCGGCCTAAATGCATTCACCATATTTCCCATTGGTGACATCCCACCACCTCTACAATTGAAAATGGCAAGGTCTGATGGACTATTTCTCCAACAAAGCAGCATGCTGGTGTGCCTCAGAAAGAGAAAATGGGGCAAATAAATTTGACACATCTTGAAAGAGAACCCCCCGAAACCCCGATGTACATAGATACAACAAACTGCGAAAGATCATTTTGTGCCATCAATTGGAAGAAGGATTATTCTTCTTGTACATAGGGGCATATAATAGTGTCGATAATGGACACATTATGCCCTCCTAATGCCGGCGCCCCCTCCAATAAGAGGGCATCATGTGTCCATTATGGACACCATTATAATGCTCCCTATGTACTTTTAGCATAACTCTTGGAAGAATTATGTGTAGTCGTCCACAGAACGTGTTACTTGATTCAAGTTTTGAAAATGTCGGTAGAAAGTACTTGTGTAATTGAATGAAATGAAAGTGGTGTGTTGAAGTTTTATTCTTCGATTATAATTGAAATTATTTTCTGGAATAATTAATTTGTGATACCATGATATATATCATAATTGGATAAGATGCATATTTGTGTTTTTACTGTACACTATGGAATTACTTTATTGAATTACACGATATCTATTAATTCTGAATTGTTATGAATGTTAAGGTCAGTAGAATTAGTAAGATTCTTACTTAGACTTATTGATTGTCAGTTGAGTGATTGAAAGAATTAGAGAAAATCTCACCTATAACTAATTTGATTCACTAATTGAGTGGGAGTTCTCAAACTGAATCAGTTTCGAATTCACAAAATTTGTTTTAAACTTTTGACTCAAGTGGGACTAATATGTCTCCAAGTGGGAGAAATCCTGTCTTTGAGTCGGAGCAATTTATTTTCAATAATTCTTGACTTAGAAGATCCCTTACTTATATGGTATACAAAAAAATAATAATAATAATTTGAGGGTAGTGATAGAAGTATATATATGGAGTATAGAATTCCAACCATATTTGGGATGTGGTGGAAGTTTTAATTAGACATTAAGTTCATTGAGAACATTAAGTTCTTGAAAACTAAGTGGAAGACGAACGAGTTTATGTTGATAAATGTCATTCTTATAAAAAAGGTTATACTCAATATGAGTGTATTGAGCTGGATAAACTTTTTTCTTGATAGTGAGATTCATTTCTGTATGCCTATGCTAGCCGTAATAGTGTGATTAAATTTAGAATTACATCAAATAGACCTAGAATATTTTATTCTCAAATGACAATTGAATAAAGAGATGCACATGATTCTGCTTGTAGAATTTATGTAAAGGCCTTTTAGTAATGTGATAACTTTATAGTTATACGCATGGGCCTAATACAGTCATCTTAATAGGGGTACTTGTTTTTCAACAGGGTTTAAATCTTATACAAGTTTCATCATGTGGATGAAAATCACTGTATTTATGTAAATGTATGATGATAGGTTGTAATTCTAATTTTGATATTGATGATATCTGATTGGCTAAGTATGAGAAGAAGTGTATATAGACCATTTTGAAATGGTTTCCTCAATCTTTGAGATGAAGGACACGGGTTTAGCAAATTACACATTTTGTATTAAAAATATATTCTAGTTTTCTTACTTGGTTATAAAAGTTGTATATTATAAATACTTTAGAATATTTTTAACTGTGGAAATATTGCTATCATGATGATACTCCTATATTGAAAGACGACTAGATAAGTCTCCATAAATGTCCAAAGACTCCATAAGTATACAAAAGAAAAAATCCAGAGAACCATATCTAGCACGGTTAGGAGTTAAAATTATGTTATTATGCATAATTGTCTTAACATTTGTCCTACGATGGATCTAATCAGTAGGTATCAACATTATCTTTAGAAGATATATTGTGATACCTAAAGGGTGTTGCTATCAGTTATTCTAATTGTTGTCGAAAAAATAACTTATGATTGGATTACATATACAAATATCGACTAAAGATAAGAGTTAGTCGAACACAAATAGTTATTAGACTTGTGCAATCTTTCTATATAGAGTAGCAAGAAGCATATTTTGGTAGTATATATCTTGGCAGCTGAAGAAATTATTTGGTATAGATGTATTTGGCATCTAATGATACTAGTTGAGAATATGAGATCCATGATAATTATATAATTACCTCATGTGTTGAAGATCTCAAGTATCATAATGGAACCAAAACATTCGATGGTATTTCTGTGAAAGGCATTAGCAAAGAAAGTGTATTTGTGATATATTTATGTAAATGATGGTTTGTAATCATCATACTCCAAAGATGTTAAGAGATATACTTGTTGGTAATGTCGAATCTCTAAACTTACGTAGAATATGATAATTAGAGTATTAGAAAAAGCTTGATTGAGTTTTATGTGCCCGTAGATAAACAATTTTGAGTTCATGTGTCATATATTGTTGGGATTACGAGATAATATTTTGCATTCATATGTAAAGTATGTCGAACATGTTGAAATTGACTAAGATGAGACATAGTAATCATGTTGTGTACATTATCTAGTCGCCTTGATAAGATATCAAGATGAGATTATAATAAGTAATCTATATGAATTAACTATCCATTAGAACTCTTTTATATCTAGATTGAGTTCTCGATTGCAAATTGCCTAAAGGAATAAATATAAGGAGAACTCAAGTTTGGTATCGAGCAATACCTTAACTAGGATCTGTACGATATTATTTATTTATAAAGGATATGGTATACGCCCCAAGAAAGGGGGAAAATATCGTAGCATGTGTTTCATAACACGTGTACTTTTACGACCAATATTGGGTAAATGAGTCAATGAATCTCTACTTTCTCATTGTGTGAGACCTTGAGATTTATATGACCTCATATATACCCTACTGACTTTCGACCTTTTCTTGATATTTTATTTTAGTGTTGCTACTTTAGCATGTTGCCAACTACTACAATTGATTCAATTTGATAGGATATGTCTAAGAAAGCAGTTGATTTAAAGTTGAAGAATTCGAGTAGGAAAAGAAAACTATTTTGACCAACATTTATATTTGTATTCATTGGTCGGACAATTATGTTTAACTATTTAGGGTATAGGACACAATTGTGAATACAATGATAAGATGTGTGGTTCAAAGTATGTTGCATAAATACTTAAGGGATCAAAACTACTTGAATTAATGTTAGATATAACTTGGGGGTATAGCGAGATGTAATGTTCCTTCAGTAGAGCTACTATATATCTCTAACAGGTTTACAGTATCGTGAGCTCTAATATTACTTGCTGGTCGTACGATTTATTTCTCGTATGAATTTTTGTGAGATAGATCTTGAGAATGATCTAGTGTGTGACATTCGTTGTTCCTTATAGTTCGGATCAAACCCATCATGTGTGAGTGGAAGATGTTAGAAAATATAACCCTCAAGACATCAAAAGGGTTGGAGTGAGTGATTTGAATTTGGAATTCAAATCTACAACTCCCCGCGACCTCTCATAACTTTGATAAAAACATCCAATTTTTGTCTAGCAATGGAGAGAGAAAGATGGCAAATCTACTTTGTTCAAGTATTTTCCACAGACGGCACAAATTTGTTGACGATACAAATATGATCAATGATTTTATTGTTTAAACAATTACAATCGATCGTCAATACAAATACAATCAACAAATATGATAATCACGTTTTTATTCATTTCGTCACGCGTTCTTTATTGATAGCTTGTAACCAAACTAAACACGAAAAATGGTTTTAGACGAGCTTTTTGTCTCTTTGTTCCCCTTGTGTGTCCCTTTTTATTTCGCCAATAGCTACCTAGGTTCAAGGACTTCATTTGGAGAGTTAATAGTAACGTATTCACAATTCATAAATCAACACATAGGTCCAAATATATACATTTAACCGACAATACTACCTGACCTACACAAGCAAGCAAACTAAAGATACTTTTCTTTTTTTGGAATTTTAAATTTTTTAAATTTTTATATGTTTTTCATATATAATAAGCAATAAAATTTGACATTATCATACAAAAGCAATAAAAACTCAATGTTATTTCCATCCCTAAAATTAAATTGGCATTGCCCTCAATATCTCAAAAAAAAAATAATAATTAACTAAGCAAAATAAAAGGACAAATAAGGGAATTAGGTACTCCCCAAATTTTTGTTTGATATCAGTGGATGATTTGAAACAAAATTGTAGGAACTAGATGGTCCACAGACTGTGTTCTTTCCTTTGTCCTTTGATAGATTGTGTGTTTAGATTTCATTTTCCTACAAAATGAACAAAATTCATTCATTTGTGATATAATAATAACCGAACAATAAATATGAACCTCAAACACATCAAAACCAACAAGAAAATCAAAGGACAAAAATAAGGGAAGCGGCCGCATATATGGTCACAAGTGAGGGATGCATTCAGATTTTAATGTCTCAGATTGTGGCTATAGACAGTTACGTTCGACTGCAGCCACAGATTACGACTACAAACAGTAACCTGCGTCCATGTCAATATTATTCTAAACCATGTACTAAAAACGCAATTATATGTTTATAGGGATGAAGATGCCAAATTAACTATTAGCAGACAAATAGCAAATAAAGTACCTACTATCCCAAAAGTAAAATAAATAAAAGGAAAGAAAGTTGGATTGCCTCCCAATAAGCTCTTGTTTATAGTCATTAGCCTAACTTGACAATCTTATCATGGAATTTTAAAGAAAAGTATTTGATGCTTTACTTAGTTTGCTTCTTTTGAATTTTCTCTACTAATCATTTATTCTCCAAACCTCTAACTTACCCCCTTCCAATGTAATGTGACTTGGTTATTCGATCCAATTCAAATTCTACTATGTAAACTTCCACTCCTTCATCGTGCTTAATCACTAAGTTAACTATTGGGCAATCAATGAAGTTGGAAGAATGTGTGTTAATTCCATTCTCATTAATGGTTATTTCTTGATTTAGTTCCTTTATAGTTAATTTTTCATGCTCTTCTCTTCTTCAATAGTTCATATCTCATCTGGTTGAATAGCCACTTGACAATCCAAATCCACAAGCAATGGCAATCTTTCCTATCAACTTTTTTAAGTGAATTATATTCCCACATTTTAAATCTGTCCTAATAAATGACATCTACCACAAGCATTTTGCTTCCATCCAAATTAGCAAGTTCATTATAATATTTTGCAAATACCTTCTTATTCAACAAGAGAAGACCATCTCCACAAGCATGATGTCCTCATCCCACTTAGCAGATACATAATCTCCTACAAGCATGAACCCTCATCGAATTTATCAAGTAATAGTTTTCGACATCACCAGAGAAGTTTCAACATGCGTGAATCAATGCACGAATACAAGAGTGCTCATTACAATGCACTGCTTAAAAATTTGACAACTTGGATCTCCTCCAAGCATATCTTCATTGTCCATGTTGAGATTAATCATAACAAAGGTCTTGCTACTTTGCCATCGTCACAATCATGCATACACTACTTAATAGTACATGGAAAGAACACCAAAAACAAGAGAGATCATGAATGTGGTGAGTAGACAAACACAACAAAATAAAAATTTGAATCTAATTACAAATCAATAAATTCATTTTGAAAACTTTATTTCTCGACAATGGCGCCAAAAATTTGTTCGTGCAAAACTCGTAAGTGTACGATATCGTTTACAAGTAATAATTTAGTGAGTAAAGACCACGATGAATAAACTGTAAATTGAATTGTATTAATCTATTATCAAATTTTAATGTATGTAACATAAAAGAAAATTATTGATTTGTATCTAAATTATTCTATTAATTATTTAAAAGTGTTTTTACTTAATAAGTGAATAAATGTGTAGTAATTTTGGAATTCACATATTATTATCCTATTTCAAATTCTCAACCTATGTAATATATTCTGATTTGTGTATCTTGATAGTCGATAATCCAATTTAATCTAACTCTCTTTCCCGAGGTATGTTAAACATATTCTACATAGGACTCGGTTATATTTCTATTCTGAATTCATGTGTAACGTAACACATTCAATTACACGATTATGTAGGTGATTACATGCGCCTTAAATTGAATATAAAATCTATTTGCTTGCATGTTAATCTTGAAAAGTTCTAAATCTATTATGAACCTTCCGGAACTATAATAAGCAACTAATTACTTAATTGGTGATGAAACAAAATATACAAGATTAATCAAGAACACGAATTAACTAAACTACATGGTCTTTGAAGTAATAATAAGGTTCATTTTCATCCCAATACAAAAAAATCTAGCCTAGCACGTTTCCAATGCTATTACAAGAAGAATAATGAAAACACATCACCCAGACTATGTATGAATACAAGAAATATGTGGGAGCAATTTCATGTTATTAATCTTCAATTCCAAGTCTTGATTCTTCACTTCTTAATGTAATTTACCTTAGCATTTTCTCTCTCAAAAGATGGTGAATTGACCCCTCATTTTTTGTAATATTTTATGATATGAGAGATTAGGGAGGGATCCCCCAATGTTCATCTCTTTTTCTTTATTTAAAGAGGTTAAAATTAGGTCAAGAATTCGTCAATAATTGGTTTCCAAAAGGAGTTTTAACTGTAGATGGAAATTGGTTGGTTGAACACTTTTTATACCATGCGGTCGCATGGTATAAGCCCTTGAGGCTTTATGGTATAATCATTTGCTCTCAGGTTCCAATTTTTTGTGCCTTGTATATCGCAGGAGGTTTATCCCCATGTTATTGCATGGTTATAATTTTTGCCATTTTTAGATTCATTCAAATTGGCCCCTAAACTTTTTAGTTGTTGAATTTGAGTCCTTTTCATGTGCAATTTTTATCCTTTGGCTTCTAATCTCATCCAATTTATCCTGTATGATCTTCTATCATTATTTATGGTCCGAATGAAATTTTGAATATTTTCAATTTGGTCTTTGAACTTCGGAAATGACCCTTTTCCCCATTTTCAATTTTTTTTTTTCCAATTTTACTTTCAATGATTGAATTTTACCTAACAAACATAATATACCAGAGACTATGACATAATTAGTCAAAATTACTCCGAAAATCCACAAATATTCACCAAATATCAAGGATTTACTATGCAAGGGAAGATCTTTGCTTGAGACTCACCCTAAAATGAACACTACAATTTTCCTCCTCGAAGATTTTTAGAAAAGCAGCATATTTTCTACTATTTATTTACAAGCATTCTATTTTCCAGAGTTCTTAGTTTGTGGTCATACTAGGCCTAATTTACCAAACAAATTCAGCCCAGATACAAAGTGGAATGTGTGTATATATGGAGAAAAAAAAAAAAAAAAGTCCAGCACAAAAATACATGTGACTCCAAATTTGAGTCCCATCCCAAGCCCAATGTCCAATTACCCAAATTTAGTTAAAAACTCCATAACAATTGCATATTTGTTTCATTTACATCCATGCAATGTGGATAACCAGAGACAGCTATGAAGGTGCGCAAGTTGAGCAATTACACAGGGCCTCTGCATTGTGGGGATGCCATTTTTTTTTTAATTATCGTAAGTGTGTATATATGTATAGTTATATATTTAAAATGTTTTACTAATTTTAAAATTTTATTATTACTTTAAGTTGAAGGGCACAATATTTATGAAAATGAGTAAAAAAATAAAATTATATTACATTAATTATATTTAAATTGTTTTTTTTTAAATTTTAAAATTAAATTAATTAATTAAAATAACACTATCTATTTTACCACTCAGTCCCAAATGCCCCATTTACTTCATTAACCAATTATCAATCCAACAAGATAATAAACAACCCAAAATCCAAGTGATTAAAGTGAAAAGCTAACATTAGATCTCTTTCCACTATTTCCCTCTCTCACGCCCTTTAACCCACGAAGAACGTCAAACAAAGGAGAAGAAACTCTACATAAGTCTTTATGACAAGCTCTACAGTAGTACAATCTACATAGTAATATCACCATTTTAATGATTGGACACATCTTAGTGTCAGACTTAATGAACGTGAAATGAGTAGTGTGCATATCAACAACATGACTACATGGATTCATTTACGTGCTAGTGAAAACTTTGCGAAATCTTTTACCAAATGAAACAAAAGAGGATTTTGATATATAAACTTATTTGAAAAGATTGGGTTGATTTCCGATTACATTTATTGCTTATAAAATACTATTAACAATTCGTGTTACTATTGCATCTACCGTAATTAGTGATTTTACATTTAGAAATGTGAAGAATTATTTTTACTTGATTTGTTGCATTACATGGTTTACAGATGGTATTTAATGTTTTGATTTTAAAAATTGCTCAGACGGAATTGCACGAAGAGTTTAATGGCTTGGATGGTTCTTTGTTGATGACATATAAATTTTGATGAAGCTCGGGAGGATCCTTTGAGCTTTACTTTTACTTTTCTTATTCAAGGTATGTAAAATATAAATAGATATTTAAATGTCATATTTTTGCAATGAAATAATATTACTGAAACATAATTTTTTTTTTAATATATTTTTTTATTTCGAGAAAGGGGGCACCATTTTAAAATGTCGTACGGGGCACTTAAAATTTCAGGGTTGGCCCCGTGGGTAATTCGTTATCAAAACAGGTTATTTTATGTATGTTTGACTATGTTTTAAAATAAAAACTTATTTTAAAATGCTACATTTTAAGCTTAAAAATAATTAAATTTTTGTTCCTATATATGTTTTTGTATATTACTTATATGATATTATAAGTTAAAAATTTACTTATTTTGACCTTAAATTTTATTATCAAAATAAGTAAATTGCTCTATGCTTAATTTTTTCAGTAAAATGTATATTTGTTAAAAAAACTTATTTATTTATAAATTAATCTATTTATAAGTATATTATTGAAGTGAGCAAAATTTGGACATGGAATAAATCCTTTTTTTTTATCCTCAATATTTCTTGTCGATTTTTTCACTTTAGTAGGGACTAGAATGTGTTGGCATAGAAGAGTAATGCCCACTTTGAATATTATTTTAGGACAGTGACTTACAATCATATATTTTTTATTGTCTTGTTGGCCAAAATTTTCAATTAGTTGTCAAAATTACTTTGGAATTTATGTCTCAAAAACCACAGGACTCAATCATTGCATTAACTATTACCGTCACAATAATATTTCATGTTGGGTTATCAAGAATTCACGAACCAAAAGGGAAGCGTACCTGAATCAGACATGGTTAATGCAACGATTGAGTCCTACAATTTTAGTCTTCCAAATTGACACGTTGTTCCTTTATGTCTCTCTGATGATGCGGGTTAGAACAGAATGAACAAATTGCACGTGTGATTTGGGGGACCATAGCCGTATATATATACTAACGGCCTATTAACCTAATTCGACCCATCATGAAAATAGGAACATGCATGGTCTCTACATATAAAGGCTCACACATTAATTAGATGCTTCAAAACCCAAAATACCGAAACCTTATTAGATCACTTTAAACGGCCTTAACCAAAATTGATAGCCATTAATTTAATACACAATAATTCACATATAAGCCCACATGATCGATTAAAAATACTTAAAATCTCCCACTTGGGCTATATGTATTACCTTATAATTATGCATTAAACATAACCTCAGAAGTAATTTTACTATTATTACCGAATGTATCCCCAAACAATCCAATCCATCAATCATATTAACATAGGATCAAAGCGACTTTCACTACTTATATCATAACTAAACACATCAATGATCACGTATATCAACATAACTGAATGACATGGATCAAACATGAATGTGTAGCATGAAAATTATATGTGATGTGATTTTAACATGCCTATTTCCAATTGGTCCACATTAATACCTTAGTAAGATCATTTTCAACCAATTTCAAAGCTAATAAACCAAAAAAATTTATAACCGAAAATAACTAACCATAAACCATATCCAAAATGACATTACATGAGTCTAAAATGAAAAACACAGAAATACAAACTCTCACTGAAACTAGTTATCCTCAAGAGACAGTATACCCATATGATTAGCGTGCTCATGAAAGACCTTAGTATCAATCCCTTAGTAAGCGGATCCGCAATCATGGGGTTTGTCACAATATGCTCTATGGATATCTGTCCACTCTGTACTCTTTCCTTCACAGCTAGGAACTAGAAAGACCTTAGTATCATTCCCTTAGTAAGCGGATCCGCAACTATTGAGTTTGTCCCGATATTCTCTCTTGACACTTGTCCACTCTAAACTTTTTCTTTAACAGTCGGGAACTTGATCTCTATATGTTTTGACTTCGTCAACCTCCCATTATTATTGGAATACAACACTATTGATTATTGTTACAAAATAACTTGAGTGATCTTTCTATACTGTTCATAATGCATAGCCCAGTAACAAAATTTTGCAGTCATATTCCATGGTTTGATGCCTCATAATCCAAGAAACAGCACCTCCAACAAACAGGTAGATATAGCCTGAAGTGGATGTTATACTATCTTGGCATCCCGCGAAATCGAAATCAGAATAACCGATGATCTCCAACTGATCTGATCTCCTGTATGTGAGCATGTAATCTTTTGTTCTCTGTAAATACTGCATGACCCATTTGGCTACTTTCCAATTATCCATCCCGGGTTACTTAAATATCTCCCTAGCACCCCAATAATGTATGCTATATCTGAACGCATACAAACTTGAGAATACATCAGACTCCCTATAGCTGAAGAATAGGGAATCTTTTGCATTTCTTTAATTTTCAAATCATTTTGGGGTATTGACTTAAACTGAACTTGTCTCCTTTAGCCACAGGGGTGTCATCTCGTTTACAATCTTGCATGCCAAATCTTTTAAGTGCCTTTTCGATATAACTCTTTTGTGATAATCCAATAATACCCTGGGAACGATCCCGATGTATCTGAATTTCTAATACAAAAGATGAGTCATCAAGATCTTTCATCTAAGAATTTCTTGCTAGAAATCTTTTAGTTTCGTACAATAAGCCTATATGGTTGCTGGCAAGCAATATGTCATTAACATATAAAATCACAAAAATATACTTAATCTCAAAATCATATGAGATGATCACTTGATGAAACTTGTAATACCATTGACGAGAGGCCATTTGAGTCCATAGATGAATTTCTTTAGTTTTCAAACCATTTGTTTTGCATCATCCGACACAAATTTTTCTAGTTGCACCATATAAATTGCTTCATCAACGTCACCATTGAGAAACGTTGTCTTAACATCCATTTGAACTAATTCAAGATCGAAACGCGCTACCAATGCCATTATAATCCTGAAGAAGTCTTTTGAAGAAACCGGAGAGAAAAGCTCTTTATAATCGATAACTTCTTTCTGTGTAAAACCCTTTGCGACAAGACGAGTCTTATACCTCTTCATATCACCCTTCGAATCCCTCTTGGTCTTAAATATCTATTTGCAACCAATGAGTTTCATGCCTTCAGGCAATGGAATGAGGTCACACATGTCGTTGTCCTTCACGGACTTTATCTCTTCATTCATGGCATTGAGCCACTTTTAAAAGTCAAAACTTTCCATGGCTTGACAAAAGTTGATCAGATCATTTTCGACCATTCCAATGTCAACTACATGTTCTTGGAGAAATACGATGTAATCATCTGAAATCGAACTTCTCCTCTCTCTAGTGAATTTTCTTAATGGTATTGGTTCTTAAGGCTATAGAATTTGTTCTTCTGGAACAAGTTGTTGACCTTTTCATTTGGCCTATAAGGCCTTGCCTCAGCTGGATATCCCCGAATGTGTATGTACTTCAAACTATGCCCCTATTTGGTATTGATTAAATTCAAATTTTAATTTAAGTCAAAGTCAAACAATCAAAATTAACCACATATTTCATTGGTTCCACAACTTTTTAACCACATATTCCATCAACTTTTATCAAAATTTACTAAAAATCTAATTTCAATCTCCATTAAACAACCCTTAGGCATCTTTCCCGTCCAAAGCTCATAAGGGATTTTATCAGTGGCCTTAGTTGGAACTCTATTGAGTATATACATTGCGGTCTTTAATGCTTCACCCCAAAGTGATTCTGTAAGGTAGAATAAGTAATCATACTCCTTATCATGTTCTTAAGCATTTTATTTCATCTTTCATCAACACCATTCGTAGTGGGCGAACCCGGTATAGTGTACTATGGGACGATATTCCACTCCTCTAGGAATTTAGCACACATTCCTGGACGTTATTCACCTAAACTGTTATATCTGTCATAGTATTCACCACCACGGTTAGATCCAGCTTTTAATCATTTTGTCGATTGGTTATCAACTTCAACTTTATAGTTTTTGAACACTTCTAGCGACCGTGATTTTTTATGAATGAGATATATATAGCCATATCTAGAAAAGTCGTCCATGAATGTTATAAAATATTGTTGACCATTGCAAGAAGCCCTAGAGAATGGACCACAAATGTCCATATGTATAAGTTCTAAGACGTCCAAAGTTCTGTTGGTTTGAAACCTCCTCTTATTGGTTTATTTTCCTATACAATTAACACACATGTCATAATCTGTAAAGTCAAAGGGATTGAGAATTTCGTTACATACAAGTCTCTCAGTTATCCTCTTAGAGATGTGACCTAATCTCTTATGCCACAACGCGGCAAATTCTCACCGGTTAATTTTCACTTTACACCTCGATTACTTACATGCAATGATTCATTAAAAGAAGCATTAAATAAAGATTATCGTAACCTGATAAAGAATCGGAACCAACCAATTTTGAATCATGAAACAAACTAAATTTTTCATTCCCAGATGAACAAGAATAACAAGATTTATCCAAAACATAAATGGAAATTAAATTCCGTCTAAAAGATAGTACGATAATTGTTTTATTAAGATCCAAATAAAATCTAGTCTTTAACAATAATCTAAATTTTCCTATTACCTCTACTTCCACCGTCTTGCCTTCGCCAACATAGATATATCTTTCACCATCACTTGATTTTCGACAATTCAGGCAACCCTACATAGACACACTGATGTGAGTTGTTGTACCAGAATCCATCCACCATAAGTGTCTAGGTACCAAAGTTAAATTAACCTCATAACAAAACAAATGAAGAAGAATACCTTTCTTGCCACGCCATGCGTGATAGTTGGTATAATTCTTCTTCTTATGACCTGCAATTTCACAAAAGAAACAAACACCCTCAGTTTGTTCCTTATACTGTTTCTTTTGTGATTCTCTACCCACAACTTCCTTATCATTTTTCCTTTTCTTGTTCCTTTTGTTCTTGAAGGTAGTGGCGAAATGAGCACTTTCTGTCTTGTCATGCTTCAATCTTTTCTCTTTTTGGATACAGTGAAAGATGAGCTCATTAAGAGACCATGAGTCCTTTTGACAATTGTAGCTCACCTTGAATTGACTGAATTGTGCTGAAAGGGATATCAGAATTAAGTGCACTAACAAGCCTTCAGATAAATCCAACTTGAGTGCCTTTAGTTTTGAAGCAATGTTAGACATTTCTATAATGTAGTCCCGTATGTTTCATTTCCCTTTGTACCTCATTGAGATAAGGTTTGCCAAAAGTGTACTAGTTTCAGCCTTTTCATTCTTGGCAAACCTCTTCTCAAGGTCCTCAAGGAAACCCTTAGTTGTAGTCGCCTTATCAGACATAGTGCCCCGAAATGCTTTTGGAATATCACACTTTATGACCATCAAGGTTATGCGGTTCGATCGTTCTCACTTTTCCATCTCCCTCTTATCGTTGGAAGTACTCTTATCAGGAAGTGCAGTGGGTTGATCGAGCCGTAAAGCAAGTCCAGATCCATGACTCTGAGAACANACTCCGAGAACAATCATCACGTTCTCTGTCATACCTTGAAGTTCGTGCCATTAAGCATTGGAATTAAATTGATGCCAGCAGATATATTAGTAGCAGAACCAGAAACTGGATTAGAGAATGATTAATTCGGAACAGCTCACATAAATATCCTTAATATGCAAATAATAATTTCAAATAATGGTAGGGCCTATCATAAAATACTTAGCACAGCATCAATATTTAGTCTTTGGACAGAAATATTAACTTGTAAGTGGTACTCTTGGCGTAGTGATCAAATACTAACAATAAAAAAATACGTCAATCAATAAACCTTTCATTGGACCGTTTTATTGATCACACGTTAAATCAAATAATCGCCACATGTTTATCACCACATGTGCATGTGCATGTGCAATTCGGTCAAATATTGACATTCCTTTGACCCGATCAAATATTCGCATGAATAACACACAAACACCTTTTAATATTCTAAGTTAATTAATTTTCACAATAGAGGTTGTTTTGGAAACATGTTGCTTCAATTAATTCATTTTCGAATATTATACCTCTCAAAAGAGTCATTTGTACCAAAATTTAAAAAATAAAATCACCGAATTTGCATATTTTATTTATTTCGAAATTTTAGGGGCCTAAGGGTAATAATTCAAAACTTAGGGGTCAAAAATTTAATTATTCAAAACTTTAGGGGTCAAAAATTAATTATTCAAAACTTTGAGGGTTTTAAGTACAAAATGCCCAAATTAATTAATTTTCAAACTTCAGGGACAGAATTATTGAACCCAGAACTCTAAGGACCAATTTGGATGAACTTTAAATTTGAGGGGCTGAATTATTAAAAATACATTTTTAAAATTGCAACCCTAACCCTAATCTAAAATTGCAAGCAAGGACCTGAAATGTTTTAATTTTCAGCCTAGGTTCCTGCCCTAAAACCACCCAAACTCCAAAAAAATAATAATAATGGGGGCGGCGCTAGTCGACGTTGTCCCTGGGTAGCTTGAAGCAGTGGCAACAGGTGCCGCTACGACACGCAGCGGCGTCCATCACTGCTGCGTGCGGCGCAGTACAGTGGGTGCAACAACTGTGGCACCGCTCTGCGCACTACCGCTTGCAGTCTGGCGACGCGCTTTGCTGGAGCGCCGTAGACTACAGAGGAATTTTTTAAAAACTGAAATCATGGAAGACTGACCGAAAAATTTTCAAATTTAACAAAACTAAATCTGGAATTGCTAAATTTGAAAATAATGAAATTATCATAAAAGTCAAATTAAAATTTCGATTCTCAATTATTCAACATGAATAGGTTCTGATACCACTTGTTGGGAAAATCGTTACCGTCATAATGATATTTCATGTTGGATCACCAAGAATTCATGAATCAAAGTAGAAGCGTACTTGAATTAGACATGGTTATTACAACAGTTGAGTCCTACGATTTTAGTTTTCCAAATCAACACGTTGTTCCTTTATTTTTCTCTGATGATGGGGTCAGAACAGAATGAACAAATTGTACGTGTGATTCGGGGACCATAACCGTGTATATATATTAACGGCCTATTAACATAATTCGGCTCATCATAAAATGAGGAATGAGACTTGTCTCTACACATAAAGGCCCACACTTTAATTAGATGCTTCAAAGCCTATAATATCGAAACCTTATCAGATCACTTTAAACGGGTTTAACTAAAATTGAAAGCATTTAATTTAGNTGCCCCAAGACTTCTCAAGAAGGCTAGGCCTGTTAATATATTTTCAGAAAAGTCTTTTAAGTTCTCAAATTGATTAGTTTTAATGATCAGTTTGAAAAGTAAAGCAATGAACAAGAGCTATGATGCACCGACACCGGCACCGATACACCAACACGCAATTTTTCAAAAAAGTACTGATACTACATATCGTCGACACGTTAATTAAATTTTTAAAAAAATTTCATGAATATATTATAAATCTAGTTTTATATTTGTTATTAATTTTTCTTGTTGAAATATTTTAATATGAGTATTTATTTGTTACTCTCTCCATCCCATAAAAATAGACCTATTTTCATTTTTCGTCTATTCCAAATTATAGTCATATTTCTTATTTGAGAGTGCATTGAATATGTTACTTTCCTAATATGTCATTTAATGTACTTTGTTATCACAAATATAAACCACTCCATTATTCAATTGTAGTTGGAACAATAATTAAAATCCAAAAAAAATATATTTCATCTTTAACAAATATTAGATGATTTTGGATGTTAATTACCTTGATTATTGCATTAAACAATAACTAGTACCAAAAATAGTTTGATTACCTTGAATATTGCATGCATAATTTAATTACCTTGAATATTGATTACATTAATGTAGGGGTATATAAAATTATGCATGCAATATTCAAGGTAATTAAACTATTCTTGGTACTAATTATTTTTTAATAAAAGAATCAAGGTAATTAACATTCCAAAGTTATCGAGTACAAATATAAATGAATAAATGTCATGGAAGGTGAAACATGTTTTTTGATTTTTAATTTATTGTTCCAACTACAATTAAATAATTGAGAGGTTTGTATTTTTGGTAACAAATCATATTAAATAGGTGCATATTAGGAAAATAATATATTAACTACACTCTCAAACAAGAAAGTGGACTATAATTTGGGACAGATGAAAAATGAAAACAAGAATATCTTTATGGGACAGATGGAGTAGGTCTTTTCTTTTTGGTAATAAAGATGATTTGTCCTTCTCTCCTCATTATGTTGAGCAGTGAAAGAGACACAAGAAAACAAAGAGCCTCAAGCTCATTATATACTTTTATTCCCTTTATTCTCCTATACATCTTCATATTTCTTGCGCTCATTTGCAAAAAAATAAGTGGATTACTTTAATATGTTTATTAAAAAGTATTTGTCTAGACATGAAAAAAGAAATTGAAGAGTTCATTCAATTTGAAGGAGGAGCTATGTACAAGTTTCTACAACAACAACAACAACAACAACAACAACAATAATAATAATAATAATAAAGAAAGTTTAATTAAAGATTTGGTTGGTAAAGAATTTGAGATGAGAAGATTCGTAGCGAATATAATATGAATAAAGAGAATGAAAATTCAGTGGATCATGAGTAAGAATATTTGGAGGATGAAAAAAATAGAAATGATCAATATGAAAATATTAATTTAAAAAATGTGTACCTTTGAACTTGGATATTCCTGATACATGAAATTGGAAAACTATTGATCAAAACTTGATAGACTTTTTATTGAAAAGAGGTCACCCTAGGAAGAATGTTTTTACTTTTCCTAAAGATTAAAAAAATGCATTTCTCTTTTGGTTATGGTATCTATTGATGTTGAATATGTGATCCAAATTCCGATGTTGACTTAGTGTTTTGGTTGAAAAGGTAGTTAAAGAAGGATCAAATAGGTTAAAGATGTTTCTAAGCAGCAAGATGGTGCTTAGGCACCCAAACAAGGCATCTAGGCGCTAATCGAGGGAGAAATTTCAAATTATTTACCGAAACTCAGCGTTGGGCACTCCTGAAGGCTCCACAACTGTCACTTGCTTTCTGCCCGCTTCCCACTCGAGTACTGTGCGCCGCTCACTTGGGGCGAAGTTACTACTCGAGCGACAGCTTTATTTGGGAAAATTTTGGTTCCTTATTTTTTGCTCTTTTTTATCTTCTTTCCAACTATAACATATTCTCTTGAGTACTATATATACTCCATGAAATTCTTGACTTTCATATGACTTTGAGAGAGTTAGAATTATTTATATAAAGTACACAATATTCTTTGTATTTTCTCTCTATTATTAACAAAAATTTTGTTCCTCTACCATATTATTTTGTTCTTCTTATGTTATGATTGCTACTTCATATTATGTCATATAATCTCGCCTTCTATTCCTAATAAGTGGTATTAGAGCTTAAGGTTTGTTTTTTTTGAGATTTTTGTTTTTGTTCTAGTGATGGCAACCATGAAGTATAATATTACGCTTTTTGATCGCAACACTAAATTTTCGTTGTGGCAGGTAAAGTTGCAAGCAGTGCTCGCTCAAATGGATTTGAATGCTTTTTGGGATTTGACAAAATGCCCACAAAATGGTTGATGGAGGAGAAACAATGTAAGGATTGAAAGGTCCTATTACAAATTCATCTTTATCTTTCGAATCATATTTTATAGGATGTTTTGAAGGAGAAAACCTCTACTACGTTACGATTGAAGTAGGAGCATTTGTGCATGACTAAGAATCTAACTACCAAATTCCACCTGAAGCAGTGATGCTTTATTTTCAAAGGAGAAAATGAACATTCTCATTGGATTTGAGACTCATGGAGAAGGCCTTATTGTTCATACTGGTTATGAGAGGGGGCAATTCAAAATTTAACTCCAGTAATAAAGTTTGTAACTATTGCAAGAAAAATTAGCACATAAAGAAGGATTGCTACAAGTTGTAGAATAAAGAAAAATTGGCTAAAAATGAGAAGGGAAGGCAAACAAAAACTTTAGGTGAAGCCGATGTTGTAGAGAACTGTTTGGGTGATGGAAAGCTTTTGATTATTTCTGATGGCGATTACATACTTGATGATGATTGAATTTTTGATATAACTTTCACTTTTCATATGTGTCCCAATCGGGATTTATTTTTAACATATGAAAAAGTTTTGAAAGGTGTTGTAGTTATGGATAATAACACACCCTATAAGGTAGCTGGTATTGGATGGGACGTCAGAATACTTGATGCAGTGAGATACATTCCAAATTCAAAGAAGAGTCTTATCTACTTGACTATTCTTGATTCAAAAGGGTACAAGTTCATTAGTGAAGGTGGAGTCTTGAAGGATTGTAAAGGTGTCCACGTTGTGTTTGAGAAGTGGCGTAGGTCCTAGTTGTATGTTCTTGCAAAATCTTTGAAGATCAATTAGTAGAGGTACAGTACTTTAGTGGATATTCAATTTTGTACAGTATTGTTGAAGGTTTGTAAAGGTGTCCACGTTGTGTTAGAGGGGCAACGAAGGTCCTAGTTGTATATCTTGCAAAGTTGTACAGAATCTTTGAAGATCAATCAATAGTGGTTTAGTACTTTGGTGGATATTCAGTTTGGTATAGTACCATTGAAATTTGGTTTGAGTGATGCTACTTAGCCACCTCCACTACTGGTGCCACCATATTTAATTGTTAGAGACAAACCCAGAAGAAATATTAGGCTTCCACATAAGTATGAGGAAGTTGATTTAGTTGCGTATGCTTTAAGTGTGGTTAAAGGTATTGAGTATATCAAGGAATCTTCAACATAAGCATTTTGTGGTGTTGATTATGTTTTAGGGTGTGTTCCGGCCTTGTTTGGTATCTTTTGAATTATTTGTAATTTTGTTGCTCATAGTGATAATTCGAGCGAATTTTTGTACCCGAGTTAATTCTGCCGAGCAGTACTTGGATTCAGTTGATTGGATTTGTTCTACTTGGATTTTGTGAAAGAAGAGGAGAATTTTGTTGGAGTGTTTTTGGAATGAAGAACTATCGATTTATTCCTTGCAGCGGGTTTTCTCTTCAGGTAGAGAATTTTTGAAGCTTCGTTCATTGCATTGGAATTTATGTCAAGGTTGAGATTTGTTGAATATGTGACCCAAATTCTGATGTTGATTTCTTGTTTTGGTTAAAAAGTGAGTTAAACGGGATCAAAGTTGAAAGGATGTTTTTGAGTAGCAAGATGGTGCTTGGATGACCAAACAGGCGCCTAGTCGCCAATCGGTGTAAAACAAAATGGAGTTATTTACTGAAACTTAGCTTTAGGCACTCCTGGAGGTGCTACAACTATCGCTCACTTTTTGCCCGCTTCTCGATCGAGCACCGCACGCTGCTTGCTTGGTGTGAGGCAGCAGCAGCTTCGAAAAAATTGGTTTCCTTATTTTCTGCTTGTTTTTTATCCTCTTTCTAACTACAATATATTCTCTTACGTCCTATATATACTCCACGAAATTCGTGGCTTTCATATGAATTTGTGAGAGTTCTAATTGTATTATATACACAATATTCTTTATATTTTCTCTCTATTATTAATAAAATCTTTGTTCCTCAGTTATATTATTTTGTTCTTTTTATGTTGTGATTGTTATTTCATATTGTGTTATATAACATCGCTTTCTCTCAAAAAAAAAAAAAAATTCTAGTGTAAATTTATTTTAGAATTTATAAATTTTAAATTATTATTTTTGTAACTTTGAATATTTTATTAATTAANTATTATTATTTTAAATTGTCTTAAAACCCCCAAAATCTCATGTCGACCTTACATCTCTGGAACTTCTATGTCTGTTGATAATGAGTGAGAGCTATGGTCAACTTCTCATTCCCATAAACGATGATGTGTGAAAGGTGAAGATGTACCTTTTTTATTTCCTATCAGCAAGTTATGACACGATAACAAATCATTCTAACTTTATTTTTAGAATATTAACTTTCAAACTGAAGTTCTTTTATTTAGAAAAATATTGAGTATAGTATACTTGACTTAGACCACTAGTAAAATATGCTTAAGCGGGACTATACATCAAGCATAATGAAACATATTAATTCGTTAATGGTTCCATGTAGTCCAATTCAATGAACATGATACAATGTGAAATATTAAAGTAAAGATTCAATCTCCACTTGCGAAATTTTGGTTGGTAATGAGAACTGGAAGATAAGAATCAATCTTTTTCAATAAAATAAAAAGGCATTTGGTTTATGTTCTGATATAGACTAACGTTTTAGCATTAAAAAACGTGGTATTTATGTAAATTACAAGGAAATTGCCTTTCAATCTTCTCCCTTTTTATCTTTAACTCCAAATCCTTAAAGTCCATTTCGTTGTTGACGATTGACTATGGATAGTGTGTTTTGAAAAGTGAAAAACAGGGAATTCACGAATAACTTTAGTTTCTATGGATTCATGAAGTATACCGAGAATTCCGATACACCAATGAGATGACTCAATTTTTTATTTTGTTAAATTCCTTTTTTCCAAATACTCGAGTGGTCTTATTTATACAGTTAAACAAAACCCTATCCGTAGGTGCCAATCTGAAAACTCACATTGAATCATTTGGGATCCATCTTGACTTGTTCAAAGGAGCATTTTTCGTCGAAACCAAATATGTGTCGCATGGAGGAAGGTCGACCCAAGGCCCTACATACGGGTTAGCCATGAGAAACGTCATCTAGAAACATAAATATGACATGATTGAAAAGATGTTCCCCTTGAGTGGCAATATCGTCCATAACAATCAATCAGAGAAAAGTAATAATAGCTTAAAGTGCAGACCTACGACCAAGGTATCATGATGACATGTTGCCGCCAAACTCTCCAGCCCAATCAAATTTCTCTAAAAAAATTATAGTTACATAAAAGTCAAGGTTGAATACTGTAACTTGACATGATTAGAGTGACAAGCTCTTGCATGGTAGCATGCGTAAAAAAACATGTACAAAAAGCATTATCCTAAAGAATAAAGCACAACCATTATGTTTTATTATGAGTTTTCTTTTTCGTGTGTAGACTAAAGAATTTTTCAATTCCCTCTTTTTAACGTGTTATGATAGACTCGTACATCTATTTTCAAGTCAAGTTCTTTGGATTGAGGAGTCTCTTATCTCATCATAGGTACCAATAAGCTACAGAAGGTATCGTCGTTTTTACGTTTGGAAGATCCTGTTCACGATTTTAAGTTGTTTTTTCAATCCTATTCAACCCCAATCACTACTCATTATATATACCCATGCCATGTCTCGTCCCAAAATATTTCTTGATTCAACCCCGTGATCAAAGTTTCTATATTTTATCAAGTATTCTTTTTTATTGGTTGAGCCTTATATTAATCAAGAGAGTATCATTTGAAGATCAAATCTATATTTCAATAATTTCTTGCCTCAACCACATATCAAAACATATAAAAATCTAAAGATCGAACACCAAAAATCATACCTTCGCCTACTTCACAGTTCTGAAGTTTGGAGAAGAGGAGCTTGGAGTTTCAGCGCTCCATAACGAGTTCGATCTTAGAGATATAGTAAAGAGAAAAGTAGTCTAGAGTTCTAGAAAGTGCTGATCTCACAATCGAAGAGATTTTCGATGATTTACAAGTTAGATGATCACAGACAACTAAGGTTTAGCTTGACCAATTGTAAGTTAAATTTTCTAGTGAATCTTTTTTTGCAAAGTTTACTCCGAGGTTTTTTTATCATTTTGAAGAGTTCTTTAATAAATTTTTCTCCATTATCAGTTTTTGATGTTATTTACTTTTTATTGCTTTGATCGGAATGTTTATGTGATTGTTTAATTGGACTAATAACATTAATAGTCTAGAGACAATAAATAAGTGGTATTTGTTTAATTCTGCATTTGGGTCTAAAAATTCCCTCAAGTAGTGGCATCAGAGCATTAGTAATTTTATAAGTGGTATCAAAGCTTAATTGTGAACCATGGCCCAATTTTGTCTAAATGAGTCATCACTTTCTGATGAAAGATCTAAGAATTTAATGGATATTCATAAGACTTATGACCAGCCATTTGAGGAGAGTCTCAAGTTATATAAGGTTAATATATTAATCTTTAAGAAGTTGAATAAGCTTGAATTAGAAATAGAGAGCCTTGGAGTCAAATTTGAGGAGAAGGATTAAACGAATTAAGGGTTGAGAAGAGTCCTTAGAAATTAAGGTTAAAACTCTAATGAGTGATCTTGAAAAATCAAATTTCCAACTTCAATCTTTCTCTTGTTTTTCTAAGAAGCTTGAAAATATATTCGAATTGCAAAAATCGGCTGGGGTTAGAGAATGTTTAGGCTTTAATAAAACAAATTATCATACTGCTTCATCTTCTAACAATAACTTTGTACCCAACTCGATCAACCCTAGGGTACAAAACTTGAAATCCAGAGTTGCTTCTTGGTTCATCGCCACTTGTCACCACTATGGAGAGTTGGGATACATAAGACCTAGGTATCGCAAACTTTTAAGCAGGAACAATAAGACAAAACATATGGTTCCTCAACATAAGGTTCCAAATTTGAAACCTAGAGTATCTCCTAAATTCATTTCCACTTGTCACAATTGTGGTGAAACATTAAACCTAGGTATCGTAAGCCCTTGGTTAGGAACAACAAACAACATCTCACTAACCATGTTAGATTGTTGACTAACAAAGATAAGTTATTTAACTAAGATGACATCTTCATTTTAAAAAAATTGGTCAAAAAGAGAGAACTCTATGGTCAAAGTGAAATTATAAATTGTGGTGATGCTCGCATTCCTTTTCATGGTAAGAGCGTTTATGTTCCTCATTGAATATGTCGTTTGGTGCATGCATCTGTATTGTTCACAGTATCTACATATTCATGCATGCACTTTAAGCTTTTCCTTTGTCTCATTTGTTTTGCATTACTTCTTTTATTACTATAAAAACAAAAACAAAAACAAAAATAAAGGAAAAAAAATGATTTTTGAAGTCATATTACTTTCATTTGATATTTTTGAACTTGTTATTTTGTAATCAAGTACTAGTATAGTTTATAAATGATGAATAATGTTTCCATTTACTTTGTTTAGAACTTGTTTGGAGTATTTGGCATAGATTATTGCATGTATCATCTGCAATGTACACATTAAGCTCTTATGAGTGAATTTTGACCTCGTGTTGAGACTTTGGATAACGATCATTTGTTTGGCGGATTGATTTTGAATATGAAATAACATTTAACTACTTGACCTAAACTCTTATATATTCCCCATAAAAGAAAAAGAGTATTGTGCTTCAAAATAATTGAGTTATTATGATTCATCTTATACTTATTTTCGTAGCATTTTTTACGCGAGCAATTAAGCATGCCGAGTATCTTAAAACTTGTGTCCTATTATCATCTGACTTTAAAGTTATCGGCCTAAAGCTCATTATAGAAGTCATTAAGTATGCTTAATGAAAATAAATCTGCACATAAGATATCAAAAAAATGAGAGAAAAACTATACAATTGCTTACATACAGGGGAAAAAGAAAAGTTATACATTAAAAAAATTGAATATGAGTTTTTTAATTTAAAAAAGTCCTAGTAGCACTTCATACTTAGAAGAATATGTTCATTCACCAATGATTATGTACATGTCCTTTCTAATTGATTTAAGGTTTTAAGACACGCTTATATGAGTTTAGTGACACTTTTCACACATATGTAGCTTATACAATTTACTCCGTATAGGTGTAAAATAAGTTATGTGAAAGAAGTTTGCCTATTATAAATTATGCATGTATAAGTAAGAAAATAACTATTCATGATGTTATATTTAAAAGTCCATAAAAAATAGTTGTCTCAAAAGAAAACTTTTATTTTACCATCAAAAGTGTTGCATAATTTGTATAATTATATTTTTTTAATCATTCCTCTATGTTATTCATAAGTTTATTACTTTTGATCTATACGTTTATGTGATTGTTTGAACGTATGATTAATTGAATTAATTACCTTAATCATCTAGAAATAATAATTAAGTGACTTGTTGTTTTTTATTGATTAATTTCGTATATTTAGGTGGAGAGTTAGTATTTATTTCAGAGAGTTGACAAGTATATGAGTTAGAGGGAGAAAATTGGAAATTTTGAATTAGATATTTGAGTTAGGGGAAGTCATAGTAATTCCTTGATTGATTGATAATCTAACTAGAATGATTGGATATTTTGCTTATTAATATTATGTTACGTGTTGTGTATAGTATCAATATCATTATTTTGTATTGCTAGTTCACCTACATATCTCATCTTGTCATGTTTAGATTCTAAGTCATTTGATGCTCATAGTGGTACAAGCGTTGATGTTATACACGTTTTGTTTGGGTTATTTATCTAACTTAAATATATGCCTTATTATAAGTTTTCTCTTGCTTCTCACATGGTGGTGTTGTTTTCATGTGTTTCAGTAACACATGTATGATAAGATTTGAGTTAAAGTTTGGAAATTGAGTCTTTAGGTAGATTATTGTTAAGTTGTTTTTTATTTTGACTTTGAAATAAATGATTTTGTCATGCAATGCCAAATGGGGAGTTTGTTAGGTTTGTATTTGTAATTGGTTATTCTTTAGACAAAATTAAAGTAATAGAGTTGTAATTAAGTCAGAAAGTCAAACAGATTGATAGTATAGATCTTGAAGGAGTCAGAGAGCTCAAAAAGTCCAAAAAGATCACATATGATCAATGTGATGCAATTAAGATTCAAATGAGTGTCAAAGTGCAGCACAAGTCACACTCCAAATTTTGAGTCACAAGTTGCGAAATATTTTTCACATAGAAAACATTCAAACTTGAAACATGCTATTTCTAAAGAATTTTATCCCTTTGAGTTAACTTTCCAATGACTTTGAATCACCTCAATCTCATATCAAAAGAGAAATATATGATGAAAATACTAATGGTTGCTCAAAGAGCTCGTTGGCCACCCTCTAGACATTCTAGCGTCCAAAACGGATTTTAAGCTGTTTTTCCAATCCTATTCAACCTCAAACACTATCCATTATATATACCCATTATCTCATCTCAAGGTATGATTGAAAAATATTTTCATACGAGAAATCATTCTTTGAAGATCAAATGCATATTCCAAAATGTTTCTTGATTCAATCCTGAGATTAAAGTTTCATATATTTCCTACATGTTCTTTGTTTTTGGTTCAACCTTATATTTAGTCGAGAGAGTTTCCTTTGAAGATCAAATCCGTATTCTACTAATATCTTACCTTAGTCACAAATCAAAATGCAGAAATATCTAAAGATCAAACACCAGAAACCCTACCTTCACCTATAAGCCTTCAGACTTCTAAAGTTTGGAGAAGAGACGCTTGGAGTTCCAGCACTGTGGAACGAGTTTGTTCTTGGTGATCTAACAAAAAGAAAAGTAGTCCAGAGTTCTGAAAGTGCAGGTCGCACAATCGAAAAGGTTCTTCAGTAATTTACAAGTTGGATGGTCAAAGTCAACTAAGGTTTAGCAATGTCTAGACTAATTGTAAGTTAGTTTTTTAAGTAAATCTTTTGGCAAGGTTTGCCCGAAGATTTTTGATACTTTTGAAGAGTTCTTCAAGGGGTTTTCCTCTGCTCAATTTCTGGTATTATTTACTTTTTACCGTTTTGATCTGAATGTTTATGTGATTTTTTAATTAGGATTTAATTGGAATAATAACTTTAATCATCTAGAGACAATAAATTAGTGATTTGTTGTTTGTTATTGGTTTAATTTCACATTTGGATCTAAAGATTCCCCAACAGTAGGTAAGCAAATCTATAGTATAAAAATGTGGATAACATTACAAATAGGTTTTGGGTAAGAGATAATGTTTCCAATGATGTGGTAATTTTGTGGTCCACATAAGTTCCATTTTACTTTCCATCACATTTTAACATCGAAGCAGGCAAATCCAGACAAATGCATTGGATTTGAAATATAATTCAAGTTAAGTGATTTGATTGTATCTTTATAAAGTTGAGTAACCCAATTATTTCACACAAGTTGAATGACCACATTAAAATTTACCCTACATATAAACTCGAGAAGAGCTAAGATTATATCCTTCTATCTAAAGTATTAGTCGTAAAAAGTGTTAGTTTGATGCATTTCGAGTAGTATTTTGTGAACAATATTAGTCGTGATTCAACTATTCGCAATAATCTAAAGTTCCGTGATCATAAAAGATATCACAAGTTGTATACTCGATAGATTGAGTACAGTGAGACACAATTTACGACACAATCAAAATATATTGCTTAAATTGGTTCTTATAGTTGAATACTTTAAGTTGATAAGATTGTATTGTTTTTATTGAGATTGTCTAGATCTTGGAAATAAGAACAATGATATGTTTGGTTCACATTGAACATGACCTTGCAAATGAGTCATCTATGCGATCCTGCTCAATTTGTGTCAAACAAATCATTGTTCTTATTCCCAAAATTTAGACAAATGTTAATAGAAAAAATACAATCTTATCAACATAAAACATCCAATATTATGTACCGATTGCGAATTATTTATTTTGACCACATCACAATTTATGTCTCACTATACTCGAACCATTATCTACACAACTTGTGACATCTCTTATGATCATGGAACTCCAAATTAATATTGAAAATAGTTGAATCATAACTCATAATTCCGTTTACGAATACTACTCGTAGGGCATCAAACTAAGAATCTCTCATTTGCCCTTTAAAGTAAATGTAACATATCAAAAATATTCATCCTCCCGGGATGCTCATTAAAAAACTCAATTGTTAAGTTTTTAGTGACTAGATCTACAAGATTATCTGTTGATCCAATATTGCTAACAGTCACATCTCCTCGATGAACAATCGCTCTAATAAAGAGAAAATTGGAATCAGTTTATCCAATATACTTTAGATCATTCCTTAAATAGACAAGCATTTAATATCTCGTTCTTCGAAATTACCTGAGTATACGCTTCACCGCTCAAAGGTTATGGTCCTGGATTGGACTGATAGCAATTAACAATACTCAGGCATACAAATATTTGGTCTAGCGCAAAGCATAGCATACATGAGGCTTCTTATAGCGAAAGCATAAGGAACATTCTGAATATCATGTGTCTCTGTAGGAGTCTTGGGAAAAGGCTCCTTGGATAAATTAATTCAATGTCTAAAGGGAAGTTGTCCCCTTTTTAAATTTTGCATTGCAAACCTAGGAAATATTTTGTCAATATATACGAAGATTGGCATAATTCTATCCTCATATTTTTCCTATCTCGTTAGATATTGATGTCCAAAACATAACTAACATCTCTCAAAGTCCTTCGTATCAAATTACTATGACAACCATTTATTTATAGAATACAATTCACTTACATCATCTCCAATAATTTAAATGCCATCTATATAAAAGAATTGGAAAAATTACTTCCTTGTATATGCTTACATACACAAGACTCATCTAGATTTTGATCGAAACCAGATATCTTAATGGTCGAATTAGATGTGATATTCCAAAACATTAGACTCGTCAAGATGTCCATTTTTCATACATCATAATAATAATGAGCGTCAATGGTTAAAAGATTCGAACATATTTAAAGCATGGTTATGGTGAAAAGGTTTCCTCGTAATCAATACATTCTCTTTGGGGAAAACCCCTTAGCCACTTTCCTTACTTTGAAGGTTTCAAACTTCCCAGCTACTCATTTTTTCCTCTTATAGATCAACTTGCACTCTCTAGGTTTGATCCCATTAGGTACATATACAAAATTAAAACCTTGTTGGATTTCATGGATTCCATCTCTGAGCTCATGGCGGACCTCCATGACTTAAAGTCTACATCCTCCATTGTCTCTTTAAACAAAATGTGATCTTTCTCTTGCTCAGCATAGACTGCCTGAGCCTGAAAAGACCCTCTATACAATAAGTATCTAGAATAGGGTCTCACAACCCTCTCACTATGAGTAATGGCTGGAGGTGGTATATCGTCATGTCCAAATAAAGGCCCATCATTTCCTCTCACTGTTTGGTCCTATCTTTGATTAGGACCGATCTCTTCATTATTCCTATCGTCAGAAGTATACGGAGGTGGAATCAATGGGTATCTTATTCTCTATTACCTCTGGTTGTATTTTTTCATGGGTTTCTGTGGGCATCACTTGCTCATTTACCTCATTACAAACCATTGTTTCAGTAGGAGTTTTCAAGTCATAACACTCAAGTAAAAGCATTTTAAAAAAATAACGTCGATCCATCTA
>CAIGRB010037940.1:0-12932 GCA_903798255.1 Fraxinus quadrangulata
TTGCAAATGATCGCAAACCTCCTATGCTGTCTCATACTTTACCAACTCTCTACCTATGGAATGCTCAACAGACTTGTTAATTCAAGTAATAATTTTTGCATTATTTGGTTCACATGTATCTATCAAAGTAGCATAACCCTCATCAGTATCCCTAGATTTCACAGAAGTTCTACTAACATATTCCCACATCTTTTTACCTTAAGAAAATTTCTCATCACGTAACTTCAATACGAATAATTCTTTCCATCCAACATCACACTCACAGATTGAAGCGAATCATCTCTTTTAGTAGCCATAATAAAAAAATAAGGAAAATCAGATCGCAAAAGAAAGGAAAAAGAAATATCAGATTGCAAAAACTGAATGAAAATCCTCGTCTCGTTTCTATAAAAAAAAAAAAAGAAAAAGGAGAGGCTGGGGTTTTATTGATCCGCGAAAGCTCTGTTTGAGATTAAACCTTGTCCCATGAAACTTAGCTTTGACATCATGTTAAACAAAAAAAAAAAAANTGTGGCACATATATCCATGAAGGTAGCTGAAGATACAAATCCAGATTGCTTTTGGATCACTAGTTGGAATGCATTGCTGCTACAGTGTGTATTTTGTATATTTATTGTACAGAATAATTATCGCACACATAAACTGTTAAACAATCCAAAGAAATAAAAAAGAAGAAGAGGAGACTAGGGTTTCATTGATTCTGCATCATGCAAAATGAATACAAAAAGATAATTTAAGCTAAACGCAAAGAGACTATATATAGCTAAATAAAGAAAACTGAAAAAATTTATTCTACCCTTAATAAACAATAAAACAAAATAACCCTATATTTCTTAACACGTACAAATAAATATGCAGAGAGAGAGAGAGAGAGAGAGAGAGAGCTGAATGATTTTGACCGGAGGTTTATTGAGTATGTTCAAGTGTTTATGAACTTCAAGCTTCTGTCTAGAGCAGACAACATTATCGTGCAAAAATTGAGATCAGCCCATATAAGCATATGAAGAAGAATGCTAATCTTACCGGAGCTTTTCTCCTCCCGTGGCCACTGCTAAACTGAGCACCATCCATTTTAATCTTCCCCGCTTTAAAGAAAAAGGATGTCAAAGTGATACTTAAAAAAGCAAGCTTTTTGTTAGAACTCACACGCTCTACACTGACTGCTCAAGTGTCGCTTATAGGAGTTCAAGACTAAAGAATATCACTCTTCACCGTGGTTTCAGCCAGTGGTTACAATATTTGCTTATCTTACGCACCCCTGCTCAATTACTAATTCCTATTACTTTGGCTGAGTTATTTGTAAGTGTATATCTGAAGGAAGAAGATCAAGCAGCTATCGTAAATTTTAATTTTGGATTGCCAGGCAGATTAGGGCAAATGGCTTCCTCTATTTCTTTTCCTTTTATAACAATGAACAGTACCAAAACAATTCCAAAGCTGAAATAATAATGAGCCTTACTCCCTAAATAAATAATGAGCCAAAATTATGTTTTTCTTTAGGCATAGCCAAACATGCTCTTAATGTGTCTTCAAGACCAAAAGAATAACTACATGATATTGACATTTTACTTATATTTCGTCAAAAAAGTTACTCCAAGTATGGCAAAGAAAAAGTCCAGGCAAAACCTTATGCTCCTAAATATAGCAGTCATACTATTTGCTCCATTTCTCAACAATATCCCAAGTTCCCATATAGGTTCTAGCTGAACAGTTCAATCACAGCAGGTTTCACAATGGCCAATGGAAAGTCTAAATAAATGACATTAAAAGATATCTTTAGATGATGTTTATATAAGGCAACTAATGCATGCTGTCAGTTTCTTTCTTTAATTCCACATTCACTTCATTTCTTGCATGCTGTCAGAAGAAATTCTTTTGAATAAATTTCAGAAGCTTTCAAAGAAAGAATTAAAAGAGGTTACATTTGTAGCGTACGTGCTATTAATTGGTTCACCTATCAGTGCAACAAAGAAATAAGAGATAGTTTTGGAAGATTTTATTAGCCTGTACTGCATCCAAGACTTCTTGACAGCCATACGTTCAGCAAAGTGGTTGCGTGCTGAAAGAATACCAACGATCAGTTTAACAGGCCTTTCTAGAATAGGTGGAGCCTTCCATCTGTTAGACCAATGAAGATTCTGTTGAGGTGCAAAACTGGGGTGTGACATGGGCAAGGAAGCAGTGAAAACATAGTGGACATTAATGTCTCCAATCAAAGATAATCCAGTGGCATCTTGAAGTGTGAATCCCTAGAACATTAGTTGAACACTTGAGCAAGTCCCATATATCGCAAGACCATGGATCCTCAATAGTTGTAACTTACAGGGCGATATAGAAATAAGGTCATATGTTTTCCATCAACATTGATATGGCACCAGCACTAAGAGTAAGGAAAGTACAACAAGTATAATTCATATTAGAAACTCCACACTGTTTAAGCAAAATTAGGAAATCAATTTTTGCTCATTATCACATTTCAAGAATTGCTGTTATTTGATCACAAACAACGGAAAGGCAATATTTTCCCTATAAAATTCAGTTTTTTCAAATAATCTCATAGGTAAAATTAAGCAAATGCAATTTCTTTTAGACCAAACTCAACTCAAAACATATGTATTCCCTGTTCACTCCCCGGAAAATTAGCATCAAGTCGCCATGATAGTGACAATAAAGAAAACATAGTAACAGAAATCAGAGAATTGGAAATCGAGTTTCTTTCCTTCTTTAGTATCTTTTCGAGATTTTCATTGATTATCACAAAGTAATCAGAAAATCGAACTGGGCATAACCCAAATCTATTATAAGAGCAATAGTGGCTGGTTTGGTAAGCTGGAGATTGTTACACTCGACAATGTTGAAGAAGAAAAAAAGTTAAAATCTTATTTAGTATAATACAAATTATCTAGTACTACATCAAATGTGTTATGAATTGATTTTCATTTTCCAATGACATTTGGAAATAAACCTTTATGGAAGTTGACCATACGAGATATTGCATTCGTTATCATTCTTTCTTTCTTTATCTTTTCATTTTAATTGTGGGAACATGTATTAGTTGCATAAGATGTTCTTATTTTGATAAAGAAAATATTTTTTTATAGACATAAAAGCATGTTTAGTTCACCATTAACGTCATTAAATATAATAGAAAATGCATTATTTTCTTTATTCGAGTAATACAAGGGAATTAGAATTATCTTATAGTATAACAAAATATTTTAGTTTAACCTTAATCTAGTGTTGACTTATATTAAAAATCATGTGGGTGAAGTGGGACCAGCCGGATTGGGTCACTATACGAAGTGATCAATAATGAAGATGCCAACAAGGGATATCAATAACTCATTCATCGTGCAAGTCACCAATCCTAATAATATAATAATATTAAGCTCGTTTTACATGAAATATTTTTTTAAGGATTGTTTGAAAGAGATTTTTTAAGTGTAAAATATTTTTTCTCAAAAACATGTAGTTAAAAGTATGAAAAAGTTATAATTTCGTATCTTGTGTAACTGAAAATGATTTTTGAAAAACCACTCCCAAAACAAGGCCGTCATTCAAAATAAAATTTTTAGAGTCATACAAAAGCTATTCATAATTAGCTTAAGGGATAATTGCAGCAATGGTCCTAAACCTTTCCAACGGTCCTAAACATTTCCAATTTTTGTGCACTTTATCCTAACTTTTATTTTGTGTCAGCGGAGATTCCAAACGTTTCAAAAATATGCGCCGGAAGTCCATCTGGACGGATTCCATCCAGTTGACCGTTAGTCAACCAAGAATAGTAGACATTGACCAATTTTGACCCAATTAGAAGGGGCAAAATGGTATATTTACATTTTACTCCGATTAAATAAGTTTAAAAAAATGAATTAAAAAATTCCAAAAATAAAAAACAAATAAACACAGCCCCCTCACCCTATCCCCCATCTCCTTCTTCCTCCCCAACCACACTCTCTCCACCTCGAACATCCAACCAAAGTCGTCGCCGGTCGCCAATCAAACCTCCAACCCTCGCCTGTCATCGTCGGCCTTAATACAAAACAAACAAAAAATCATCGGCACTTCATCTGCAACTGCCGACCCCAATCAAAACCAAAATCACATCTTCAACTACCTACAACCGCAAAATCCAAAATCCATTACTGATTTCCCCAAATCAAAACCAAAATCCACTACCAACGACCATCTTCATTTTTCCTCAAATGATTCGAAGTTGAAATTACTCGAAACTGAAATTACCAAATCAGAAATACAATCAACCAAATCAGCCCCCAAATCAGAAGGAGTTGCTGGTCTTCGACGACGAAAATTCCCAATTTGTGGCAGTGAAGGAGCTGCCCGGACATGACCCTATACCAACAGAATTTGAAAAGTTTCCACAGTAGGATGCACAAGCAACACCACCGTCAGAATCATTGGATGGATTTGAAAATACTTTAGCCAAGTCATCACAACCAAAGGATGTGACCTGATTCGTGTTTGAAATGGCATAAGGACCACCAAGAAAATCCATTATTATATTAGATCCCTCTGCCTTGTAATCGAATCCCCAATTTGTGGCGTTGAAAATTCCAAAATATTGAGCACGTAGTGGTGTAGGATGGGGTGGGGTGGAGAAGTTTGGTTTTGGCAGGTGATGGTGGTCGGCGATGGTAGGTGGCGTGGGTAGTGGTTACTTGCTGTTGCCGACGTGGCTGAAGAAGAAAGGTGGGGATGGGGGGAGAGAGAGTAGTTTTTGTTTTTTTTTAAATTTATTTAATAAAAAAATTGACAAGTTACCATCTTGTCACTTCTAATTGGGTCAAAATTGATCAATGTCTACTATTCTTGGTTGACTAACGGTCAACTGAATGAAATCCGTCCAGATAGACCTCTGGTGCATATTTTTGAAAGGTTTGGAACCTCCGCTAGCACAAAACAAAGGTTATGATAAAGTGAGCAAACATTGAAAAGGTTTGGGACCGTTACTGCAATTATCCCTTAGCTTAATTACTATATACACTTTCTAAACGGGTGATGATTACAATTATGTAAATCATTGTGGCTTAAGATGATATTTCCTCCCCTAGATAAAAAGGAGGTTCCATCCTGCTTGTAAAATCACCGAGAGTTTGAAATAAATCAGTATGATCTCTCTAAGTCTCTTAATAATTTCTTATTTTTCTTAAAACTTTTGAACTTAGATTGATATGATGAGATAAGAGTTTAGATCATAGTAATACTGATTGAGCATGCTTTGCAATTGTCTTTGTCTTTGAATCTTCTGTATCAATATGATCATTATGTTGATCAAAAGATCTAACTTGGATGAATTATAATCGTAAAAGTCCAAGCCCTATTTTACGCCTATAATTAGGTTTTTTGTTTTTGTCTGTGGGCTAAGAATACTTCGATTATGATTGCACACACATTCAATATCCAGACGAGTGATAATTACAACTAATAATGAACAATATGACACATATTAGTAATTTTTAAAGCAAACTGTTTGAAATGATAGTACAACACGAAAAATTTTAAGTTCAAGTCTAANTTTACGCCTATAATTAGGTTTTTTTTTTTGTCCGTGGGCTAAGAATACTTCGATTATGATTGCACACACACATTCAATATCTAGACGAGTGATAATTTCAACTAATAATGAACAATATGACACATATTAGTAATTTTTTAAAGCAAACTGTTTGAAACGATGTTACAACACCAAAAATTTTAAGTTCAAGTCTAACAAAGGGGATGGAGGAGGTCAGGGTTGGCAATGGGTGGGTCAACCATTTTCGTCCCCGTCTCGTTGGGTGTTTTTTGTTATATTGCTCCCTGTACCCGGTTAAGGCAGGCCGGGTCGCATATCCCACTTAACACCCCGTTTGTTTATTTAATTTTTTACTTTTATTTTTATATGTCTTTAAATGGTGAAAATTATTATGTTTTTCCTAATTTATTAAGAACAATTCACGTTTCCTTTAAAAATGATGATACTTTTTTCTTTTTGTTCGATAAAAAAATTAAACTTAAACCGGATGGATTATAGAGGCAGGGATCATATTTTCTTTACTCGTCATGGGGCAACGACCCTCTCCCTCTCCTTTCTTGTTCACGTTTATCTGATTAGGCAGATAATCCCCATCGGGGCGGGGTGGGGCTCGCGGGAATCTAATGCTGCAATTTTTTTTACCATTCCTGAAGGGGTTGACAATTTCCTTGACCGGTCCCTCATAATAATGAGGGCCCACATTTTCAAAAAAGGATGGGACAAAAATGGTGAACCCCACTGTTGTGAAAGGCCAGTTAGAAGGGTTGTCAGGAGTATCAAAACTCGTCCCTGAGGACAGACATACAGGCGTGGGATTAAGGGAGACATTTATCATTAAAATACAAATACACAATATTATTAAATTAATAGCACATGAACACATCGGACGGGACTAATTACTCAAACATTTGAAGTCAATGCAAATATTATGTTTATTTTCTTCATAGGGATTTTTCATGTATCAATTATTTTTCATTATATCCCCAAAAAAGAGTGAAAAAAAAAAAAACTTCTCAGTTTCTTATGGATAAGAAGATTATAAGCAATCGAATCCTGCATACGGAATAGCTACACCTTCGTCTCACATAATCTCCCTGTTTGTCCGGTGAGAGTGAATTTCCAAGCTTGTCCTCCTATTCATGGCTAATTACTCAGAGGCCCACATTTGCCAGTGCTTGAGTCGCCTGTCGACGCTCCGGCGAAACTCAACGGTGACAATAATGGGAGACCGGCAAAAAACGGGCATGCAGTTTGTGGATGGAGTTTTGGGCCTGGTCCGTGGGCTTCTTCAACTCGGCCTCAAGACCGGTCACGTTGTCTCCATCTCTGCTCTCAACAGGTCGTCCTCCTCCTCCTTTACTAACTAGTAGCCTGCTAATGACATTTTTTGAATCTTAATCCGATCGATTTTTTTGTCCGAACTTAACAAAATCTGATACCACGTTAAAAGGTCAATAAGAGGAATAGGCTAACCTTTTATAAGTTGGTCTATGTTTCATCCTTGTTGAATTTTATAAAATTTAGCACACAAATTTCAAGATTGATTTGTTCAAAGGAATCCATATTTGCTGGGACGTGTTAATGGATAAATTTCACGTCGGTTAAATATCGAAATATAAATCAACATACGAGGGCTTGTGCTATCTCTCTAATGTTGAACTTTGAAGATGGAACCTCAAATTTGAAGATGGTAGCGGAGTCCATTAAGATTCAAAGAGCGATTTGATCTAATTAATTCTAAAAAACCTGATCATGTGAATTTTAAAATTGATCTGCTCTTGTGGGAGCTTATTAAGGGATAAATCATGTCAAATAAAGATGAAAATATACACGAACTTATTCTCCTCTTATTAAGATTGACCTTTTAAAATGAATCAAAGTCTTGACACATTCCTCCCTAAATTTGGAGACAAATTTTGATTAACAATCATATTATGAGATTGCATGAAGTACTATATTTTTTACGTTTCCTTTTTGATAATGGCAAAAAAAATAAACAAAATCTCTTTATCCATTGTTTATTTGTTTATGCACCAGAATAAAATCCTATTCAAAAGTGGGTGCATGGAAAGTGTAAAATGACGGATCCAGAGTTTTGGCATTAATAGCGCATTGTCTTCAGATCGGTTTTGATCCCATCACAGGCAACTTAACGAAATACTGGTCTAGATTTGGAGTTGTGCATGTTCTTTTGAATTGAATGGCATTACTACATGCATTATTACTTCAATTTGGAGTTGTATGTAATGGAAATGGATTAAAGGGAAAGAAGATGTTAAGGTTTAGCTTGTTATTGTTGTTGTTGCTGCTCGCATGTGTTGAAGCCATTGTTTTTTATTGGCATCGTCAATGTCACTGCTGTCACTCTGGATCCGTCTAAAGTTGGGTACTTTTTAATTGGTCACCGATCTCCTATCCTGTCTGGAGGTCATAAGCCAATCACAAGGAGCGGAAAAAACACTCAAAACATGTTTTTAATTTGAAATTCATCTTCCATTTACCCAAGATTATTAAGGTTGATAGGATTTTGTTTCAGTGATTTGTATCTGGAGTGGCTGCTTGCTATTGCTTATGTTGGTGGAATTGCTGCTCCTCTCAACTATCGTTGGGTGAGCAACCGATCACTTAATATTAGCCCTGCTTACATCGTCAATTATCACCGATTTTCACTTATAAGGGACACACAGTATGTATTTAAGCATTGAATTGGGGAATTGAAATCAGAACTTCTTGAAAATCGTACTCAATAGGATCATTTTTTATTCAAATTCTGAAACCCCAATTTCTTGCCTTAAGATAGCTTTCAGGATGTGTTTTATTCACTAATAATTTGTCTAACTGACAATTGTTTATCTGACCACTACTAATATTTATCAGTTTGCAGAGCTTGGAAGAGGCAAAATTGGCAATGGAGGTTGTGCAGCCAGTCTTACTTGTCACTGACTTGAGCCCGGGTTACTGGCATTCTGAGTTCCACATTGATTTAGTACCATCTCTGCAATGGCATATCTCAATGGATACACCTGTTAATGCCAACTACACTGGGACTGGTAGGTATTCATGTCCAAATTTTGATGAATGGTGAGTAAAAATATTATGAAGACATTTACATGTTTATATAACTGTCTTAAAAAGTACAGATTTAACTACTGAGTTGCTTAAGAAGCCTACTGGAAGATCAGTAAATATCGACTACAATTGGGCACCTGAGAGAGCTGCAATTATATGCTTTACCTCAGGTGCAAGTTGATAATCCTCATTCATGTTGTTACTTTTTTCACCTTCTGATGTTACTTTGGCTTTGTTTTGTGCTTCAAATCGAAATCTGACCTAAAACATATTTTTCATAAGAAGTGAAATTTTTCTTGAATCAGGTGCTTAAATCCCTTCTAATTTACTTACTTCAATGGTATTGGGGGTTTGGAAGTGTCAAGGAACAAGATCCTCAAGCTGAAAGCCAGTTACTTTAACCTTTTGTAATACCACATGTTTTCATTACTAATCTCTTCAACTGATAATTTCCTTTTTCATGTTAATTTCCTTTTTCATGATATCCACAGGTACCACGGGAAAGCCGAAGGGAGCTACCATAAGCCATTTGGCTTTAGTCGTACAGTCCCTAGCAAAAATTGCAACTGTTCACTATGACGAGCATGATGTACGGTCTTCCTTGAGATTTTTTCCTTTATTCTCACTCTTCATCTTGAAACTTCAAAAGAATGGCCTACATGAGTTGTAATTAACATTCAAATGCATAAAAGGCGGCCGAGGAATACAACTGTATACCAAAAGAACTGTATTTCCATGATGGATACTACTTTGATCACACTGAAATTTGTTTATTAAATTCTGTGAACTTTTGCAGGTCTATTTGCACACTGTTCCATTATGTCACATTGGTGGAATATCATCAGCGATGGCCATGTTAATGGCTGGTGGTTGTCATGTTATAATACCCAAGTTTGAAGCTAAATTAGCAATTGAATCCATTCAGAAACATCACGTGACTTCCTTTCTCACTGTTCCCACAATAATGTCTGATTTAATCTCCTTTGATAGGTAAAAACAGTTCCCTTTTTTCAAAATTTTGGTGATGAGCAATATTTTTGTTGCATAATGTTTGCATATCCTTATATTTGGAATTACTCTCCTTCCAAGATTGGTGCGTTGATGAGTTAGTTGAAGATAGAAGTGTCTCGTCTCCTTTTGTTTTCTAGTTCATTATTTCCCTTTTGGCTATTGGCAAATATAGAAAGAGTTGGAAGGGACTTTGATGTCAAGACTTTTGAGTTAATGGTTGGATCCTTGACCATTTAACTAAATCTTTCTGGTTTGAGTTTTGTAATTGTGTGTGTTTTATGTACTGTTTATGTATATTTCTAAACGGAATTTTAACAGGATGAAGGAAACATCTGAACAGTTAGAGACTGTGATGAAGATTCTAAATGGAGGTGGTTCTTTGTCAACTAATCTCATTGAAGATGCCACCAAAATCTTCCCAAGGGCCGAACTTCTTTCAGCTTATGGTGCGTTTCATGATCTGTCTTCAAATTCTTAGGTGGTTTTATTTCAAATTGACCTGTGAAGTTGGAAGCATACAGGGAAAATCAAGAATAAGTGGAATTCCCATTGAATTTGTATTGCCCCATCACATATAAAGCAATGGCCCATTATAACGAGTTTTCTTAACAATATTAGCTAGCTTCCTTGTAGGAAGCAAATTACATCTATTCTCCTTCTGACTCGGTTTTCTATTCTTTGATTTTCTGAAGGGATGACAGAGGCATGTTCTTCTCTAACCTTCATGACCCTTCACAATCCAACAAAAGATAAACATTACCACCAATTGTCTAATGCAAAAAAATCAAAATTTAGCTGTCCCAGGGGTGTCTGTGTCGGTAAGCCTGCACCACATATTGAAGTAAGAGTAAGAGTAGAGGATTCTTTGAATGCTGGGAGAATATTGACGAGGGGTCCCCATGTAATGCTCCGTTATTGGGATCAAATTCCACCTAAGAGTTCTGATCCAGGTTGGCTCGATACAGGAGATATGGGCCAGATAGATGATCTTGGTAACCTCTGGCTCATTGGGCGTGCTAAGGATCGAATCAAGAGTGGAGGGGAGAATATTTACCCTAATGAGGTAAGCATGCCAAAACAAACTTTATTTTCTTTTTCCCACAGGGATGTAGAAAAATATGACACTGTTTGGATTTTTTTTGTTTTGTTTAAAATCGGCATCACTTACAAAAGAACATTATAGTATGTGTCACTGTCTACTTTTTCATGACATAGGTAGAGGCAATCCTAGCCCAACATCCAGGGATCTCGGGCATTGTTGTAGTTGGAATTCCAGATCCTCGGTTGACAGAGATGGTAGTTGCCTGTATTAAACTAAAAGACAGTTGGCAATGGTCTGATTTAAGTTTTGATCACTCAGCAAAAGACACAGCTAACTCTTTATCCAGCGAGATCCTTGGGAACTTTTGCAGGGAAAAGAATTTGACAGGGTATTTCTGTTCATAAATTAGCATCCCTTCCTACTCGGGCTTAAACACGTATTGTTGTCAGTTGTTTTTATTTATTTATGCAGGTTTAAAATTCCCAAAAAGATTTTATTATGGAGGAAAACATTTCATACTACGAAGACTGGGAAACTGAGAAGAGACCTAGTCAGAGAAGAAATTATGTCTCAGATGATTTTCTCCAGCAAACTATGATTCCATCAAATATTTACACGGCTGAAACCAGAAAATAATTGGCTCCATCAGAGTAATTCAATTTTTTTTGTATCTCCTCCCTCCCCTGAATATTTTTCTAAACGTCTGTGAGCTTTCTTTATGTAGATTGAAGTTGAGTCAATGGTGAATAAATGATACTGAAATTACACGTCATAGGAGAAAATTAGTGTTATCTTGGAGTTAAGTGTGACCTTCAGAATTTGGGAAGAAGCAATACTTGTATTAACACTAAACCAGATGGTTAAATAAGTTCTAGCAGTTGATCACAGACGACGATAATTGACAAGCTGGCTAAACGAAATGTGAACTTTCATACCTGATAAATCGTGCTATTCTTAAGAGTGAAGAAGCTTAATCTACTTGGTGTTAGATAAATCAGCTCTCACTTCTATCCATGACAATATATTGTTGAATACTCCAAAACCAATGGCTTAATATCAGGGATGTGATCAGGTGAAGCTATGACCTTGTAAGTCAAGAGCACAAACATAGAATCCTGATTTAGCCATTGCAACTGCATTTAGTTCAAAGAGCCAGCTACTTTCTGAACTATAGCATGAATCGTGCAGGCTGCCAAGATTGGGTGAAGATTTTCATATTCTGCTCATTTGTCGTGAAGCTTTCTCGGTGGAGTATTCTGTGTTTTTCGTAAAACTTGTACCAGCTGAGGTTTCCATAAGGGCTATTCTCATTAGCTTCATAAATTGGGTGAGCCATTTTTTTTATCAAGCTTGAACTGTGCAGAAACTCTTCAGCCTGGCTTCTGTGTCCGTTTACAAGGTTATATGATCATAAATCGTCCTATGAATATTGTCCTTGGTGATCAGCTGGCAACTTATGTTCCCAACCGCCTTCCTGCTGTATAATAAATGGAATTGGAGATACCTCAAATTCCTATCATTTTTAGTTGTGGATAATTTTATTTAACAAAATTTGTCTTTTTCTAATAATGCGGAAAAGAGTTGTTTCAATGACATTATAATAAGGTCTTGTCTGTCTCTCATTATTTCAAAACATTATTCGTTAGAATAAGATTTTTCACCACACGTTCACCCAATAAAATATTCTACACGTAAATCAATAAAGTTACTTTAAATTTTAACCGCACATTCTCTAAAAAATATTATTAATTACTTCATTTCTTCTATAATAATGTGAGACAAACAAGCGCAAAATGTGTTAAGCTAGAAATAAGTAATTATTATAGTTGTAGTCACAATCTGCCAACTGTCAATGATTTTAAAAAACAATTTCGAGAATATCAAAGCATAATTATAGTTTGCCAATTGATGACAGTTCTTTAAATAGGATCGTTAGTTATCCAAGGTTCCGTGTGATAAGATTATGTTTGGATTGAATTATGTTTATGTTTCCAGAATAATAAAGATAATGACGGAGATTATATATAACGTCGTATTTTTACAAAGTCGACATGTAAACTCTACAACTTTATCAACAGCAATTATGATGCAACAACTTTAGCTTTGACATTTTTAACTTTAATTACATATTTAATTGTGTAAATCATTATTTCTATCTATTTTCATCCAAATTTTCAATAAAAAATTGTGAAATGACGAATATACCCTTCTATTTAAATTAGGTGTAAAATTAGATTTTTAGTAGATTGTGATAGAAATTTTTGAAATATGTGG
>CAIGRB010037955.1:0-25478 GCA_903798255.1 Fraxinus quadrangulata
TCATTAATTTAATTTTTATTGTTATTAATTTTTTATTTACAATTGTTTGTATACAAAAACCCTCAATCATTGTACGGAGCATAAAATATTGAATTACACACTCTTCGTGGGATCGACCCTTACTTCCATTGCTATATTAAGTTTTAGAGGTTTAAGGATTATTTTTGGGTGCCTACGACAGCACGCCACCTATTAAGGCAGGGCGGGTTCGAGAAGGGGAAGGACCTACCTTGTTTATTTTTTATGCCTTTAATTGGTGAAAATTATTACTTCATTTTTTTTACCAATTTGTTGTGAGCAACTCATATTCCCTTTAGAAATGATGATAATTCTTTTCTTTTTAATGGATAAAAACTTAAATTTTAAATGGGAAGGGTAGTAGGGTGGGGTCCATATTTTCCATACCCGCCCCGTACCCGCTTTGCATTTAGTGTTAACTCATTGCAATAGGATTTGAATTTGTTCACGTATTGCATTTACTTCATATAAAAACTTATTAAAATTTTTGAACGTTGATAATCATCTATAATTCTGAAAATTACATTTATTATTATTATTATTATTATAAGTAAACTTGGTTGCATTTTGTACCTGTTTGGTCGATTACATACTGAACGCGCTTGTTCATTTACGTGTAATTGGTGATTATGAGTAAAATATTGGTTTATTGTTTTCCTCCCAACCAATACTTACGGAGAGAAGCCAGTGAAATTTAGGAGTGGATTTTGAGAGACGACAACAAAAAATGCTGTTTTATTTCATTACTTAGAACTAGACAATATTCTTGAGTAAAGATTATTTGACCATTGATAAAAAGGAAACAAATCCTAAAAAGAAGCAATTTTTTATGCATGGAGTCATAGTGCTTTTTTTGTGTAAAAACTATTTCCTTAGTTGGCTTTACAGTTTGGTTAAAATAGCCAAAGCACTTTGAGAATCCTTGGAAAAAGTACAAAAGAAAAGATGTTGTCTTGAAAAAATTTGATGTGGCAAGCTCCTAGACTTCAAAATGGTGGATTTCAAAATAGTGTTTAATTAAGTCCAAGATCTGCTAAGCGGCCGAATCAATTCACTTACCTCCTCCATTCATAGACTAGCCAGGATGTTTCACTGAGTGCTAACTCAACAAGAGACGATTCAAGCTCAACAAAACATCTTTTATGCTAGATTTGACGCACAATTTCCTCCATCGCCTCCTCTGGAGTCTTAGACATGATTTGCTTTTTATGCATATATTTTGGAACCACTTAGTTCGATCTAACTTCTCTATGTCTTTAACATTCATAAACTCATAATTTTGCTGTGACTATGAATGCGATATCCTCTATTTTGAATCTAATTTGATTAGGCATCATATGTTAACTTAAGGGAGAATATTTTTTCCCTGTGGTTGGTGTTTTGATCTTAAATGCTATATTTTTTCGCTTATGCCGAAAGGGAAAAAAATATATGAGACAATTTGCTTATGTTTGATGAGAATGTTATAGATGGATATGTTTGAATGAATTGTAATTAAAATGCTTGACATCTTGCTTTGAATAAATAGCCACCAGCTTATAAAACATAGGGGGAATATATGGATTATAGGCTAAATTTAAAATTTATATTCCTAATGGAATATAAATTGTTCAAAGTTACCTTGCAAATCATCTAGTTTGTCATAATGAAAAAGAAAAAATTGTCGACCTATGATTGACTTTATCCTTTATATTTTGATCATAACAAACAAGATAATATTATTTTCTAACAATTAATTTTATGTGATGATAGTTTTTTAAAGCATTCAATGTAAAACTAAACGATCATGGACATAAAGATTGCTATCAAGATTTTCACATTACAAATCGAGTTCAAGGTTAAGATGAAGTCGAGCAATCAAGTCAAACAATTTGAAACAAGAGCTACAAAATTCAAACATCAAAGGAAGCTCATTAAACTAGGCGTTTCTATTCATTTGTAAAAGTATAACCGCTTCAATTTTTAGTAATAAATTATAAAAACTCAAAAATCATTTTGTATGCACTAAAAGCTATTTCAATCATCACTTGCATAAAATGTTTGTATCAAAAGAAAAATTGATTTTCAAAAGCATAATTGAACTTAGATCATAATTTGAAACACTGTTCAAAAGCTTATATTTTGCAAAACACTCAAGTTGGATCAAACAAAGCCTAAATGGACAAACCTTATGAAAGTCAGACATCCGGTTCAAGAAGTGAACGTCTAGTACAAGACGACATTCGGATCGTCCTTGCTGATGTTCGATTTGTGTAATGATCACTTTTTTATCGTTCTGATTTATTGGCACACAATGGCTAATTTCATACGTTCGGACATAAAATCGAACGTCCGAATCCTTGTTCGGTTTCACGGACTTTTTTTCCCTCAAAATCTATAAATGCATTCACTTTTTGTATTCATTGCAACATTCTTTAAGAGCATTAAAGTAAGATATTCATGAGCAAAATTCTTTGAGCCTACATCTTAGTTATTTCATCAGATAATTTATTTTGAAAACCCTTGATTGATTGAATCAACTTTTAAAATCACCTTTTCATCAATGTTTACTCATCAACACTTGAGCTTCATTTTATTGAAATTCATTGAAGTGGTAGCCTCTATTAGAACTTAATTCATTTTGCATCATTTATTAAGAGATATGTTCAAATTGTAAAAACATTCTTAAAATTTGTGGGTTGTATTGAGGTTCATTGTAAAATTTAATAGTTTGGGTCATAGTGAGGTCTCATAAAGCTCAATATTGTATAAAAATTATTGTTCCTTATTCGTAAGTCACCGAAAGCATTGCAAAATGGTTGTTTTGCACTATAAGTCAATCAATAAGTGAAAAAGTCTTGCTAATGTCGTAGAGTTTGATAACGGATGACGTAGATCATTAATTTGGATCAAATCTCCACAATTATATCATTTTCATCCTCTCTTCTCTTTTACTTATCATTTTTATATTTGTGCATATTATTTGATTACTCTTTTTTTTCTTAACTTGCTTGAATTTAGAATAATCGTTCGAAAAAGTTCATAAAAACCTATTCACCCCCTCGTGATTAATTATTCTTAGACTATCAGATCGTACAAGATACTATTATGTCTATTTGTTAAAAAACAAAGATGAGGCTTTAGAAATATTTAAACTATAAAATAATAAACTTGAGAACCAAGTTAACAAATGAATAAAGATTATTCATAGTAGATGAGAGGAGAGTATGAAGCGCAATTTGAAAAATCAGTTATTATTTATCAAACTCGAGCTCTTTATTCATTTCAGTCGAACAATGTTACTGAATGCAAAATTAGTATTTTTAAAGAGATGTTGAATGCTATGTTGACAAGTTAATGATTTATCAAAGAATTTGTACGGGAAAACGATACTCTTACAAAACCACGCTCTGAATAAGATACTACACAAAAGTGGGTACAAAACTCTTACGAAGTATGAAAAAGTCATAAAACTTCCCATAAATACTTAAAAGTATGAGGGAGTTTTGTTGAGGTAGAAGTACCAAAATCTAAATAGGTTAAGATGCAGCCTAGAACTATTAATTGCATATAATAATTGGATTTGAGAATGGAAGTATTGTATATCGGTTACTTGTACTTAAGTCAGACATTCTTGATGTACATGAGGATACTATCATTGAATATAAGATCTATATTTTTGAAGACATCTTTCCAAGTAAGCATAGGAAAGAGATAAGTTCACAAAAATATACATATGATACTACACATGTTAATCATCATAGTGATGATGAACTGAAATGTTGTAAGAGGACCAAAACAATGAAATTTTTTTGTCTAGATTTTCTAACTTATTTATTAGAAAATAAGCCAAGGACACTCAAAGAAATAAGATCTAGTCCAAAAGCTCCATTCTAGAAATAGGCTATCAGTAATAAAATTGATCCATAAGGGATAATCATACTTGGGAATCGATGGTTGTTCACGAAAATATATTTCGAACTAAAATCACCTCCAGTGTACGATTTTGAGTCCAAGTATCGTCCCACAAAGATTGATTTTGTTCAATTTTAATTATCGCGATCTTAACTGAAATATGAATAATATGGTGTGTTTATTTGTGACAAAATTATGACTTAAATAATCTACTTATGCAATTATGAGTAAATTAACTAAATTAAATGCAAATTATTCTAAATGCAATTTGATGTATTTAATAAGTGATAAATATACTAGGATTTCGAATTCCCATGCAATAATCATTTTTAACCTTAGCTCTACATTTTGATAACACGATTAAATTTTGACAAATCAATGTTTCTATTTTATTGAAGAATATCTTTCGAGTAATGTTAAACTTACTCTCATATATGACCCGATTATATTTTTATGACGGATGCGAACAAACAAGAGTGTATGAATTCTTATAAACACTTAGGGTCTGTTTGATTGCAATAGTGAAAAATGGGTGGAAAGAAAATGAATTCTATGGAAAGTAATTGTCTAGAAATTGTTTTGCAGGGAATTGTTAATTAAGTGTGTTTGATTGGTATAATTTTTCACCCGAAAAATTTTTAATTTTTGTATTCGTTTAGCTTTATTTTACATGAAATTTTTTTATTAAAGTGATAATTTTTTCCACAATTGGTTATAAAATTTGTTTCCATTACCAAAAAGTAAAAAAAAAAAAAAGGCAAATTTTTTTTTCTAAAAAATCATTTTTTCATCAAAATTTAGTGTTCGTTTGGTTTTGTTTTACATGGAAATTGTCCATCAAAGTGATTTTTTTTTACAATTGGTTATGACATTTGTTTTCATTGAAAAAAAAACGCAGCAGCAGCTTGGAAAAACTTTTCCCACAAAATGGTGGGAAAAAGTTTTTTGTCAATTTCCAAAAAAATGGGTCACGTGAGCACCCCAAGTGGAAAACCAAATCCCAAGAAAATTATACCTATCAAACAACTAAAAAGACGGAAGATAGAAAAAAAGTTCCAACTTCCAAGGAAAATAAAGGCTATCAAACAGGGCCTTAAAGATTCACACAGAGCGTAACACTATATTTCTATTTCCTATCGAACCCTATGACAATTTATACTATGTTGAACCTATTTTCCTTCTTTCGAATATATAAAATAAGCCATCAAATTCATACAATTACATTGCACAATAATCGTAGAGAAAAGATAATCATGTAAATCATTCAAAATTCAAAAACGTGTTTTCAATGTCAAATATGTAAAACAAAAGATTAAAAATTCATATTATAAGGTTCATTGTTCTCATAGCATAAATAAATCTAGCCTAACATGTCATAAAGAAGAAAGCAAAAGATATAAAGGTTGTTCATCACCCGAAAATTCTTAAATTCAATTTTGAACTTCTTGAACTTGATCTTCATTTGTTATTTGCCTCCTTTTGCAATTCATTCCCTCCCCCCCTTCCTCGAATTTTTCTTGTAGCCATTTTCATCGTTCTTTCTTCCATATTGTCCTTTACATTAAATTATTTCGATTTTAGTACTTCAACTTTTACTCAAATACATATTAATCCACAAACTTCCATCATTGGTCAATTGATCCTTTTTTTTCTTTTCCAATTGCTTAGAAACGAGTTCAAAACTGAAATAAGATAAAATTAATCCAAATTAAGTAAAATCCAATACTAAAACGACAAAAAAGTTTAATAATATGGCATGAATAAGTGCACAAAAATACACTTATCATCTATTATAGGGAAGTTAAGGTGATCAAACAATTCACAGCTTGCTTCTAAAATTGACACCCTTGGTGTTAGGGCTAAGCTTTGTTATGATTTTGAAGCCACTGGACTCTCCTCATCCGACTATGGAAACATTGTTAAAGAAATTCCTTCAACAGTTTTTTCCTACATCCATTGACGATATTATCGAGGTTATCAATTTTTTTAACGAATGTCCCCTCCCATTTAATGTGGCGACATACGACCATGGACATTCTCCTAGAGGACAGTCCATGGCACATAATAGGGTGTTGGTGAATATGCTTTCTTTAAAGAAACACTATAAAAATGGGAATGGAAATAAGGTTTCTACATCAGGAAATTATACAGATGGTGGTGGTGAACAGCTGTGGATTGATGTATTGAATGCCACCCTACAACACGGCCTTGCACCTATTTTATGGACTGACTATTTGTACCTAACTGTTGGGGGTACACTTTCTACGCTGGAATTAGTGGACAAACCTTCATCTATGGTCCTCAGATTAGCAATGTTTCTGAATGGATGTTATCACAGGTACATTCTAGATTCTTCTATAGTATGTATATTTGACGTTGGGCAGACTAGAGATTATTCTGCAGGCAGGTGATGAACAGGGAATAATGCAAGAGAAAAGCAAGAGAAAACGTCTAAAAAAGAGAAAACTTTATTATTCAACTTCAATGATCCGAAAATAACCTACAATTCAGGTTATATAGCTAAAGAAATCAAAATTATTGAAATTTTATCAAAAATAGCAAAATTTCAATATTCATACCAACAAATAGTACTTAATAAAAGAAATAAAATCCCAAAAATTCAGCTCAATCCGAGTTCATAATCTATCTTAAAAAGGCAAACGAAATATTACTAAAAAAAGGCAAAAAATAACTTAAAATTGAAATTTGAAAGAAAAACTGTAGATTTTGTCCTCGAAAACGATTCGCACAAAAAAGAGCTTTCCAAATTGGTGTCGTGAGCGCGATTCCGATAACCGTAGACAAAGCTATGGCCAAATTACCAAGACTCGTTCATATACCGCCCAATTAGGAAAAATTATGTTCACTTGCCATATTTGCATTGATCTGCCAACTCGTGATATCTTAGCGCAATCAACGTGACGTCTGACATCTCAATGTCATCTGAGTCGGATGCTCCTGCATCAGTCAGCCCGGGTTGGAAAGAATTTTCCATCGAGTTTATAACAGCTTCATTAGAATCAACAAAACAAGGGCTGAGGTGTTTCACGCTAAAGACGTCAGAAGGCTTCAAATGGCTGCGAAGGCGCAATCTGTAGGCATTATCATTTATCTTCTACAAAACCTCACAGGGTCCAATCTTCCGCTCCTTCAACTTATTATACTCCCCAACCGGAAAATGATCTCGAGTCAGTACTGCCTAAATAAAATCACCAACATCAAAAAGGACCTGACGACGATTGCTATCGGCCTGAGCCCTGTACTTGGCATTACTCTTGTGAATAGTTAGTTTCACTTGTTCATGGATACCTCAAAGATGTTCTACCATCTCGTGCCTTGGGATTCAAACGTCCTGCACGTGGAATAGGGGCTAAATCAAACACCCCGAATGGGTTCTGACCATAGACAATCTCAAATGGACTTAAAACAGTGGTCTTGTTCTTCGACCTACTATAGGAAAATTCTGCTTGAGGTAACACCAAATCCCACTGTTTCGGCTTAGCACCTGCCAAACACCTCAAAAGGTTGCCCAAACTCTGGTTTACCACCTCAGTCTGACCATCCGTCTGAGGATGATAGGCACTGCTAAAATTCAATTGTGTCCCTAGTTTTCCCTACAAACTCTTCCAAAAATGACTTATGAATTTGGTATCACGATCTGAAGTGATAAAGCAAGGAACACCATGTAAACGCACAATCTCTCTGAAGTAAATGTGGGCAATCTGAACAGTATCCATAGTCTTCCTGCAAGCTATAAAATGGGCCATTATAGAAAATCTGTCAACCACAACAAGAATAGAATCAGAGGCTCTTTGGGTGTGGGGTAAACCTAATACAAAGTCCATGAGACATCGAACCACGGAGCTTCATGAACAGGTAAGGGAGTGTACAGACCCGCATTAGTAAGGACTCCTTTAGAACGCTAGCACATGTAACAACGATTCACACAATGAGTCATATCGCTGGTCAACTTGGGCCAGTAAAAGTCCGAGAAGATAAGGGCTAATGTCTTATCTCGGCCAAAGTGTCCCTCATTGTCTTATCCACGAAACAGATAACCATTACATTAAATAAAATCATGTCAGTGACCATTAGTTACCTCCTGAAATATCCTTTCGAATGAAGGATCAGCTGCATACATATTCGGGAAAGTCTCAAAGCCTGTAACTCTGGTACTAATGGTGGTGAGGAGTATAGTACGATGGCTCAGGGCAACTGCAATGCGGTTTAGGCTCCCTACTTGGTGCCTCAGTGTGAAGGTGAACTCCTGTAAGTACGCCACCCACTTGGCATGCCGTCGACTCAGTTTCTGTTGGCCATTGATGTACTTCAGGGTCTCATGATCAGCAAACAGAATGAACTCTCTCTGTATTAAGTAGTGACGCCAATGCTTTAGGGACTGAACTATGGCATAGAACTCTAAGTCATAGGTGGAATAATTTTTCTTCGATCCTGACAGCTTTTCACTGAAAAAATCAATCGATCGTCTTGACTAACTCAAAACACCGCCATTGTCAACGTCTGATGCATCACAATTTACCTCGAACACTTTGTCAAAATCAGGGAGTGCTAACACTGGTACTTCGGTCATCTTCTGCTTGACCAGTTGAAAACTAACTTCTGCCTCCTCAGACCATTTGAAATCACGTCCCTTTAGGCACTATGTGATATGAGCAATCAAAGTACTGAAGTTTCTGATGAACCGTTGATAGAAGGATGCTAATTCATGGAAGCTTCTGACATCGTACAAGTTTTTCAGTTTAGGCCACTCCAAGATTGCATCTATCTTTGACTGATCTACAAGAATACCATCAGTAGACACAAAAAATCGAGAAAAGTTACAGAAATAGTGAAAATGGCAAACTTCTTCTGATTGACAAATAGACACTCTTTTTTTAGCATTTCAAAAATAGTATGGGGGTGATCAAAGTGTGACGCCCACGTCAGACTATAAATGAGAATATCGTCGAAGTAAACCACAACGAATTTTCCCATAAAAGGGTGCAAGATCTGATGCATAAATCTCATGAATGTGTTAGGCGCATTGGATAACCCAAAAAGCATGACCATCCACTCATATAAGTCATGCTGTGTCTTAAACACCGTCTTCCATTCATCTCCAGGCCTTATTCTGATATGATGGTATCCACTTTTAAGGTCAATTTTTGAAAAGACTTAAACCCTGACAGTTGAACTAACATATCATCTAGGCTGGGAAATGGAAATCTGTACTTCACAATAATTTTATTTATTGCTCAGCTATCAACATACATACGCCATGAACCATCTTTCTTCGACACCAGTAGAGCAGGAACTGCATATGGGCTCATACTCTCATGGATGTAGCCCCCTCCAACAACTCAACCACCTGTCGCTGTAACTCTTTAGCTTCCTTGGGATCGAGGCGATACGCTAGTCGATTAGGCAAACTCGACCCTGAAACAAGATCGATCTGAAGCACTTGATATTTGAACCAGAAATCTCCCGTAGTGGCTGTTGATCAGGATGAACTAGTTAGTTACTTTTGTTTCGGATTACCGGCCTCCTATTCTGCTGCTTTTCCACGGCCAGTGTAGGCTGGTATGCCTAAAAAGTGGTCCACAATGATTTAAGGCCGAGGGCATCCTGTATGGGTTGTTGTAATCCCCCCAAATACCGTGCCACCATCTGTTCTTCTATCTTAGATAAGTAATTTAGGGCTAACAACTGATAGAACTCCTCCGTATAATCTTCAACCGATCACATGCCTTGCTTCAGGGAATGGAGCCTTTGAAACAAGGTTTGGGTGTAGCCGAAAGCAAGGAAGTGACCATCTTCTTCTTCATCTTCTCCCAATCAATGATCTTGGTCTTGCCCTGTTTGTCGCGTGAACGCCTCAGTTGTTCTCACCATGCAGAGGGTTTATCCTTCAGTTTAATGGTGATCAATTTCACCTTGATGGGATCTGGGACCTCCTTAAACTCAAAGATATGCTCCACTTCGTTCAACCAATCAATAAATCCTTCAGCTTGCAATATACCGAAAAACACAGGCAGATCCACTTTGAAGCCGAAGTCTCCATGGCAATCCTCCCGACCACGGTGCTCCCCGAATCGAGCACATTGGTGATATGGATATTCGAAACTGGAATCGAATTCGTGACCCTCTACTTCACAGAAATCCTGTGCCGCTAGACGCTGAGTTAACTCTGCAACTTGCCTCTGTAAATCTTCAATCCTCACATTCTGAACATTACGATCACGGTGAGGGACTTCCTCATTCGGAACCTGCTAGCGATGACCACGACCACCAACCATGATAGGACTGATGAAATTTTACTCCAGGAAGATGATGAAGCTCTGATACCAACTAGCACTGGGCATAACAGAGATTATTCTGCAGGCAGGTGATGAACAAAGAATAATGCAAGAGAAAACGTCTAAAAAAGAGAAAACTTTATTATTCAACTTCAATTATTTGAAAATAACCCACAATCTGAGTTATATAGCTAAAGAAATCAAAATTATCGAAATTTTACCAAAAACAGCAAAATGTCAATATTCATACAAACAGATAGTACATAATAAAAGAAATAAATCCCAAAAATTTAGTTCAATCCGAGTTCATAATCTATCTTTAAAAGGCAAATGAAATATTACTAAAAAAAGTAAAAATAACTTAAAATTGGAATTTGAAAGGGAAAACAACGGATTTTGTCCTTGAAAACGATTCGCACCGAAAAGAGCTTTTCGAATTGGGGTCATGAGCGCGATTCCAATAATCGTAGCCAAAGTTATGGTCAAATTACCAAAACTCGTCCATATGCCACCCAATTAGGAAAAGAGTACGTTCATTTGCCATATTTGCGTTGATCTGCCAACTCGTGATAGCTTAGCGCAATCAATGTGCTGTCTGACATCTCAGCGTCATTTGAGTCAGATGCTCCTGCATCAATATTTCTTACTACTAATTTGAAGCATGAATTGAATACAAGGGTGTGACTATTTCGTAAGGGAATTTTCAATGTAAAGTCCAAATAAATAGTGCTTGAGGTAGATTCCCAAGTCGTCATCCCGAGCAACATAGGTCTTGATTTCACTTCTCGTATCAGAAACAAATGGATGCATCCCTACATCACCTAGCTTATGAGCTTTTATGGTAGAATAGTATTCAAAATTGGATTGTGATTTCTAGGCACTTAGAAGATCTTCTAGGTAGGATTCACTTGATCAGAAATTTGTTAAAGGACTATATACCTGCATGTGTTAGGTACATAGTATCCATAGCTAATGACACATATTCATGACTTTATGTGTATATCTAAAAGGCATCGATATGGATACGTGTGTCCAACACCATACACGTAGCATAGATCAGCATTCGATTTAAAAAAAAAAACTGATATGACATGTCACCGACACATTGATTAAATTCTTTAAAATTCTTCATTTGTATTGTAAATTTTTTTATTGAAATCTTTTAAATATGAGTATATAATTTTTATTTACTAATAATTTTGAATTAATTATACATAATATTTCAGATAAAAAAGAAAAATGATCATGATAGAGTGTTCAAAGAATATCGATATCCGACACATGTTTGACACGGAAATGCTATATATGTATATTTTATGTGAATGACATAATCTTGAAACAGCACCTCTGGAGGAATATGCAAGTTTTGCATGGATATGGTCACTTTATGAAGATATGACTTTTTGACATTTGTCTGGTTTAGGTAAAGGGGACTTTATGACTTGCACCAGAGACAAGAATTTAGAATTATTTTATGCAGTTCTACTTCTAGGAGGTCTGGGGCAGTTTGGTATCATAACTAGAGCAAGAATTCTCCTAGCAAAAGCACCAAAAATGGTGAGTATAAAGAGGTTAATACTTTGTCATAAACGAAAAAAGTTTACTGTAAGTTCATAGGTCTGTGTGGCATGAGATATTTGTGTTTGCAGTCCACACTGAAATACTGAATCCTATGCCAGGGTATGATACAAACCAACCTAGTTTGTCAGTTTATGTTATTTGCAATTCCACTAAATTAATATGGTGCCCGAGAATGTAAAGTTCCTAATTCAAATCTTATAAAAATTGTGTACATACTATGCCTTTTATGAAATAACGAATTTGACTTGTACATGAAGAGCGTGTTGAAGATGTAAACACGACCTACACAAAAATGAATTCGACCTACCTAATATTTTGAACTTTTGTGATGGTTAACTCCACTGTAAAAAAATGGCCTTCGTTGAAAAGCCTGTATAATCATATATATTAATTTTTTTCTTTTCTGAATAACCTCAAGAAATTGAATTTATGTGCCATATTGTTAATCTCCTCCTATATACTGTGCTCAAGTTTGTAGTATTTCTAATTTGTGTTAGGTGAAATGGGTGAGAATGCTATACAATAATTTCTCAATCTTCACAAGAGATCAAGAACATCTTATCTCAATCAAGGGTCTAGAATATTTGGAGGGCTCTGTCATGATGGACTACGCTCTAGCAAATAACTGGAGATCTTCCTTTTTCTCACCTGCCCATGAATCCCAAATTAGTTCTCTGTTAAAGAAACATGGCATTGTGTATTGCTTAGACATGGACCATGGTCAAGTATTACGATGATGAGACCGTCAACTCAGTCGATAACATACGTGTTTACACTTATTTCTTAATACTTGACACTAGTCGATCAATTATAGAACTAAATAATTTTTATATTTTTTTTTTCTTGTTCTTGCAGGGAGTTGAGATGCTGCAGGAGGGATTGAACTACATTCCTGGTTTCGCTTTCATGAAAGACCAAACCTATGGTGATTTCCTCAATAGAGTTCGACGAGGGGAAATAATCCTAAAATCAGAAGGGTTATGGGATGTTCCTCATCCATGGCTGAATCTCTTTGTACCAAAGTCCTGTATCATGGATTTCAATGCTGGTCTTTTTGTAGACATTATTCACGGACAAAAAATGAGCACATGGCCCCTACTTGTCTACCCAACAACTAAAATAAAGTTCTTTTAGTCTTGAACTGACTGAAATGCACTCAAGGCTGCACAAACTTTATCTCACAAGCGTACATGCACATATATTCCCAAGAATACAGAATCCATTGACTGCTTTGTTTCAATCCGAGAAAAAAGTATTTCTAGTTCACATGGCCTACTGTGTGGGACTATCGCATTCAGGCAGTTTCAGTGACTGGCAAGATTTGGACAATCAAAACAATGAAATTTTGGAATTCTGTGATAGAGCTGGAATAAAGATAAAGCAGTATCTTCCACGTTACAAGTCCAAGGAAGATTGGATTAAACATTTTTGTTCAAAGTGGAACACTTTTCAAGAAAGGAAAGCATAGTTTGATCCAAGAATGATACTGTCGCCAGGACAAAAAATCTTCAATGCTGTTAAAATATACATACATGCATGAATATTATCCATTTGAGTTGCTTAGACAGTAGAACTTTCAGATAAACCTAATTTTTACTATTGAAAGGCCTAAAAAAACTTGAACGAAGGATCAGTATGTCTAAACGAATGAAACCTAAAATTTTATTAATTTGTGCACCCTATTATACCTGTAAACGTTTATTTATTCTGCATATGCGTGTATTGTTTCCCAGGTACAATTTGGTGTGCTTTAAAATAGGAGGCTAACTAAAGCTTGATCTAGAGGTATAAGCGGTTCAATATGAATGTTTTTGACATATTTTCATTCCAAACCTTTAAACAGTTTGAGAAAACCCCAAGTCTAAACCAAACTATTTTTAGCAGTTGGAGATCTTTTTAAACCTAAGTCTAGTGGCTTGATTTGGTTGTAGACCACAATTTTAGCGTACATTTTTTTTCCTTGTTCACTTTAATGTTTTCTATTAGACGAAAGACTACCAAAGCATAAGCGTGACTTTTAGGACTACAACTTGACTCCTTGCCGGTGATTAGCCCAACCCTATTTTATTGATTGAAAAGTTTATATAGATGGAAGGAGGACTTGAAAGCATTACCTCCATGTTATGTTTGGAGGGCGAGAAGACGATTTGAAAGCAATAAATATGGAAGTATTACATGATTACAAAAAGCATTTAATCCCCAACTGTTATTTAAATCTAACATAAATATGTCTTCATCGAAAGCAAAGTAGCCAGAATAATGGTTCCATCTGCTTTGGGCTACTTGGCTTTCCATGAAGACATGAACCAGAGTTTCCCGATTGTTACAATAGAGGCATTTTGATGCAATTTGGAATTTAAATCTTGGTATCCAGTTCTTTAATAGAGGATTCAAGATACTCGTTAGAGGTTTTATGCTCTAATACCATGAAGAAAATTTCAAACTACACATCAATTGTAGAAAGGTGTCACACATTTCATTAACAATTGTATGAATATATATACATGACAACGTATTCTAAGTATAGAATATGATAGGTTTTTAGGTGTATTAGCAATTCTTTAGACTAAAGGATTATTAAAAAAGAATAGGATTATTACAAAAGAGTTGTAAAAGTCAAGGAGTCTTTTGAAGACTTGTATTGATTAATTAAAAGTCTTTGGGTTTGAATATGGAACAAGAATAAAGAGTCGTCGGATTTACACTAGCATGTCGCCTAGCTGATGCTTGAACGTCCAAAGCGGAATCATAGTCGCCCAGCTCTCGCTCGAGCAATGTACCTCTCCCTTACTTGTCGCTAGCCTTGCGCTTGAGCAACAGCGTTGTCTGAAAAATCCTAATTTGCATTTTTTAAGAGTTTTATGTATCTTATACTACCTAAACACATCTTATTATAAATACCTAATGCCGAATACATTTTTTTGTGGTGGTTGATCATTGTTTTACATCCTTATATCATTCTTTTAAGATTCAAGCACACATCCAAATCTTTAGTTTTACCTTTTGATTCTTGAGATTAGTCAATCACAAGTTTGGGGAAAACATCAAATTCATATAATCCTAAACACACACTTCCTAAATATCATTAGGAAGGTACTTTCTCAATAACTTTCAGAGGTTGTTGAAAATTGAGGGAGGTTGGACCAGAAGCACATGAAGAGTATAAGAACGAGGCGTTCTTAATGTTCCACAAGAGATAGACAATTTCAGAAGATCGGGAGCGGATGTGAGTGAAGCACATTCCAGTGTGTCTTGAAGATTGTAGGAATTAGATCAACGAGTCTAGTGGATTTTTTAGGCTGGATCCTACTGTAAGTTCTTATTGTCTATAGTGGAAACTACTGGCTTGGTCTCGGAGTTTTTACCTAGTTAAGGATTTTTTCCGTCATTAAATCTTGTGTTATTTACTGCTTTATTAATTATTGCGGTAAATCAATATAGGATAATTTGATTTGATTGACTAAAAATCTAGAACAATTAAAAAGTGACTTGTTGCTTTTAATTGGCAAATTTAATTTAACATTATTCACCTATTAGATGGTTTTAGGGTGGAACTAGTAACTTTTAAGTTGTATTAAAGCCCAAATTTGATTCCTAAACCTGCATCTCTAGATGAGTAGTTAATTGTCTGTCCCGCCATATTTTGATGGTAGTAACTATGCTTATTGAAAAGTTAGAATGAGAGCGTTCCTGAAATCGATGGATGAACGTATTTGGTTGAGCGTAGTGAATGGTTGGACCACCCCATCTACAATTGTTGCAGGTTTAGTTACCCCTACTGATATTTCAACTTGGTCTTAGAAAGATTTAGATGAGTGTAATTGGAATAGTAAAGGGCTTTATGCTCTATTTATGGTCGTATCAACCGAAGAATTTAGGCGTGTGTCTATGTCTGAGGTTGTTAAAAAGGTTTGAGATATTTTATGGACCACACATGAAGGAACTCAAGTTGTTAAGAATTCTAAGTTACAGATATTGACCAATAGGTTTTTAGAAATTAGGATAAAGGATGATAACACCATCGATGACTTTTGTGTGAGATTGATTGACATAGTTAATTCTAATTTTAACCTAGGTAAGAGAATTCTTGTGTCTAAAATGGTCAGAAAATTTTTGAGATCATTACGTAATAGATATATGCCTAAAGTTACGACTATCGAAGAGAGCATGAATCTAGATGTTGTTAAGATTGAAGTATTGGTTGGATCTGTCCAAACTTATGAACTCATCATATCTCACCGTAAGAAAAACTAATCTATAGCGTTGAACACTGTTAAGGAAGAATAGTATGATCCATTTGATCTGAAATCACTTAATGATGAGGAAATAGGCTACTTTGTTAAGAATTTTCAAAAAAATGTTTAGAAATAGGAAGAAGACTAAAGAGAGACGTAGAAGTCATTCCAGTGAGTCTAGAAAGAGATCTAAATATGTGAGGTGTCATAACTGTCAATGTTTGGCCACTGTAGGAGTGAGTGCCCTAGTGATAAGAGAAATTAGAGTAAAGCTATGAATACAACTCTTAATGACGAATCTAGCTCGGATAATCAAAGTGAGATGTCTACATATGAGAAGAGTGGGAAGTTTATGGCCTTCACTGCTAGGATTAAAAATGAATCTGATAAGGACAGTGAGAAGATTGATGAAGTAGATAATGGTGAGCAATTTGAGAAAGATTTCACATATGAGGATTAGATTCGTGAGCAATTTGGAAATCCAGGTTAAGAACCTTTTGAGTGAACTTGAAGATTCCAAGTCTCAACTTCTAGCTTTCTCTATTGGATCTCAAAACTAGACAGTCTTTTAGAATTGAACAAACCCGTTGGGAACAAGAGAGGCTAAGGATATAATCAGACTAATCATAATAGGGGTTAGTACTTTCAAAAAAAATTTATCCCTTCTACCAACAAGGCTACGTGTGGTCCTAATTCTGAACCCAAGAATAAGGGTATCGTAGGATAGAAGCCTACTAGACAGCGTAAGACCTACCAACCTAGGAATAGATATTAGCTACCACAAAATTTTGGACCTATGTTTATCCCTACTTGTTTCAATTGTAGTGAGTTAGGACATATAAGCCCTTGGTGTCATAAATTTTTTAATAGAAATAGAAATCAAAATTTCAATAGAGATAGAAATCAGGATTTTGATGGCGGAATTGACTTTCTTACTAATCAAGTGGGTCATTTGGCCAAGTTTATGAAATAATTGACTCGAGATAATTCTTCCACTAGTCAGGTTTGGGTGAAAAAGAGTGAACTGAAAAAAATTAAAACTGATCACGGTGCTCTTAAAGGTAAGAGCACTTATATATCTAATTGATTAAGTACTTTTAATTCATATTTGTACTTATTAATTTTGATTCATTCATTATTACATGCATCTCTCTTTTTGTTTTTCTTTTTTGTTTTTACTTTTTAGGTAGGTTGATTTTTAAAAATAGAAAATATTTTTTTTTTGAAAAATTGAAAAATAAAAAAAATAGAACGGAAATTTTTTACTATAACATGATATATGATTTACTTGAATATGTGTATTGTGACCAAGTATGAGTTTAATTGATGTGCTGTGGCATATTTTCAATTACTTTGTTTAAATTGATGTGGAGTACTTAGTATATGTTTCTTCATGTATCATCCGCACTACACACACTATGATCTTGTAAGTAAGTTTTGGTCACGTATGTGATATTTGGGATAGCCGTCATTTGTTGATAAGGTGATCTTGAACGTTGATTAACCTTAATTTAGTAAACCTAAGATCGAGTATATCCCCTTAAATAAAATGAAAATGTTTCATCATATACTCTTTTTTGAAGCCGATTTGACTTGAGTAATTAAGATTGAGGGGTTTCTCATAAGCTGATGCTCTATGGTCAACTAACTTGGAGTCATAGGCCAAATAATATAGAAGAATATGTACATAAAATATAAAAAATTGAAGAGAAAAATGATGAGCTTAAAAAGAAAAATATAAATTGTGTGAACGCTCAAAGTAAAGGGGATAAAATAATAAGATACAAGAAAAATGAGTTTCATCTATAGGTTCTAATATGCATTATTGGTTTGACTTTCATTAATAGAGGAATATACTTATTTAACAGTGATGTTTAACATGTCATTTCTCACAAATTTAAGGTTTGAAGTTTTGATCGCAACAAATTAGTGGCACTTAATACACATGAGTCACTTATACAATTTACTCCGAGGGAAAGTTTACTGATCATTGATTATGCTTGTACATGCTATCAACTGTATCTTTGAATTATTATATATTGTTGTCACCTTTGTCATTTGTGACAAAAAAAAAAAGGGTGAGGTGAAGGGATGCATTTACATTTTAGTTTATTTTTAAGGGCTTTCTCCGTCATAAGATCTTATGTTATTTACTGTTTATTAATTATTATGGCAATTCAACATAGGATAATTTAACTTCATTGACTAAACATATACAACAATAAAAAAGTGACTTGTTGCGTTTAATTGACAAATTTAATTCCGTATTATGTACCTATTAGGTAATTTTAGGGTTGAACTAGTAACTTTCAAAGTATATCCAAGAGCAGCTCTACAATAGAGATGACAATTTTCCCCGTCCCTAATGGTGCAAAAAAACATGCCCCGAATGAGTTGGTGGGGCACGGCAGTGGTGTCCTGAAGAATAAAAAAAATTAATTAACTAAAAATAATAATAATTAATTAATTGAACTTTTTTGAAAAAAAATAAATAAATAAAGAAACGGGGCGGGAAAAGGGTCAAGCCCGCGTCCCGCAACCACCCTGCCTACGGGGCATGGGGCGGGTGAGGTAGGAGAGTGTCAGGGCGGGGCCATTGCCATCACTACTCTACAACCGCCCCGCCCCATTGCCATCACTACTCTACAATTCGGCCCACATATTTTGAATCATCAAAAATCTTGTTTAAAGTTGGAAAAGTTTCCTCAAAACATGCCAAAATAAAATAATGGAATTAATTGAAGTATGAAAGAAAATAAGGTGGAAACCCGATAATTGAAGAAGAAATACCAAAAGATAATGTAAATTAATTGGTAAAATAATTTGCAAAGCTTCCTTTGATTTGCACGTTGTTTAAGCCCAAATTTGGAGTAAATTTAGGACAAAATTGTAGCGAATATTTTCTATAAACAATACTATTTTTTCTCTTTTGAGTGCATGACATAAAAAATTTTGAGAGGGAAAATTGTAAGTCTAAGATCCTGATTTTTCTTGTTTTCTTTGTTGGGTTATTCAATGAGTAGAAATAAGATGTGGTAAAGTTTATTTTTTTTATGATACTTGAGGAGTTTTGGTGAATGAAGTTCTATATGATTGTAAAAAATTAAAATTTTTTTTTTTTGACAATTTGTAAACTTTTCTTCATATTTTCATATTTTTTCTCTCTTACTTTTTCTTCGAAAAACGATTTTGAGATTAATTTTCAGGAACATCAATTTGTTGGAAACATTGCTACAATGTTTTATATAGTGGAAAGTTCTAGCAATCCACATTTTTGTTTTTCATTTTTTTCATATTTTTCTACGTTATTATTTTTTCTGTACAATTTGATATTATGCGCGACATAAATAATTGATCTGAAGGCCCAACTGTTTATACTTATACAATGCATGCGTTCTGTAAGTTAATCGTTGTCATTTTTGGGACCAATATTTATTGATGAATTAAAAGTATTATTACTTGTGTTCACATGAAATACCAAAATTAGTAATTTAATTTTCTAGCTATCCATGTAGGGACTAGAATCCAACTATATTTATGTTGTTGGTCATATGATCTACTAAGCCAATTGTCAAAGATTTGAGTTGAATATATATTCCATTCACCCTGGCTACATGCCAACAGTTATATATTTTTTCTTGGATGCATATTTTTGATGTTCTTGAGTTCTGGTGTTAGCATTGGAAGTTCAAATTTACCAAATATTTTGATCCAACTTGCGGAATTACACAATTAAAAGGAACAAGTCATTTTTTTAATTGTTGCTAGATGGTTAATCAATCACGTTAATTTATCTTATATTAAATTACCACAATCAATAATTAATTTAGTAAAAAATACCAAAGATGATTTAGTAGAAATCCCAACTGAAATTCAGGGCACTTTGAAAGTCAATAATCTACCATAAATCGAAACGAAGTTAAAGTACGGCCCAGACCTGTCTAAGAACTTCCGACCTCAATTCCTGCTATCTCCCTTGATCGAGGTGTGTTCCTTCAAAACAAGGAGAGAGTCGAACATTAAATTTTATTAGCTAAGAGAATGTAAAGAATTAGTAAGAGCAACAACTTAGTATTCAGCCTCTTCAAGATTTGGGCTTAGGCACTTGTGGGTGTCGTGTAATCCTCATTGCAACTCAATCATCATTGAAGAAGGGAAGCAAAGAGCCAAGGACAAACGTAAGCTATGTATGAAAAAATAGGCCTTGGTATAGTGTGTGCATACCGACAATTACCGGTAGAGCCATTTATAAACTAAGCATGAAAGAGCAAATGTCCATAAAAGCATAGGACACTTTAATGAAAATGTATTTTAGTCACGTAAGCAAATTAGCTCGACAAACATAGTTTATAAAGTATGTTATGGACAAATAATCTATTTTTATCATGATGAAACTATTTTCTTAATTTGATAAGTTACTCATGGATTCAATTTTCTTGCGATCGCAAGGCAGAATATAAGCGATCTGAAGAGGAATAATTGTATCACTAGCAAGTTCAGAGTCAGAACTATATGATCGCATGGAAATCCGGGGCAATCCATATTTTGTTTCCTATTTTAATTCAACTTCTATAATGAACGCAATTGGAGCATGAGTTTGACCTTAATTGGGATGTATATATACATAGTTTTATCTGTCATTCAAAGGGAGAAGCTTCAGGAGAAGCTTTAATATATACGAAACACGAATTCCATGCAATTGCTTGGAATTTGAAGAAGTAGATTCAAGAAGATTATTCAGGAAGTGTCAACGAGAGCCAATACTTCAATATTATTTTTCATCTTGTTTATAAACTTAAATTCAAGTGATGTGCTATCATTTCAATTTGTGTTTTTCAATAACGGTGAACTCTATAGTTTGATACTTTAAATGTTAATTTCTAGATTTTGAATTTAATATTTGTCCAGTTTAAATGATTATTAGGTTTTTAATGATTTTCAATTATTCGACCAATAATGAATTAGATTTGTGATTTCTATCTTGTTTAGAAAGAATAAGAGTTATAGCAAATAGTAACAATAGTTTTCTAAAAAGCATAAAATGTGGCTATGTGTGAAGGTCAAGCTTCAAATCTATGCGAGGCTTGCGTAAAAAAAAACATTACTTATTATTATTATTTTTTAAAAACTTAACCATTCTAAAAATTATCTAATAATTAAAATAATACATACCAAATATCTAAAATCATAAAATACTAATTTTACTTAATAATTCGTACAATTAGTCAAAATATAATTTTCAAGTTTTCGACATGTAAAATCTAGACTATTTTTCATAGTTTAAATTTTTAACTAGACAAATCTTATTTAACAGATTTATAGGAACTACGTACATATTTTTGAAATTTTCAACAAAAAGATAAATCTCAAAACCATAATTAAATAATATTGATAGAACCTTAGGTTAAATATTATCTAAATCTTTATCGAATAAAGTCATTTTTTACTTTTGTACAAATAAAATCATTTAAACATTTTGAAATTATAGTCAAATAAAAGCCTTTTAAAAAAAATAAAAAAGTTAATAAACTAAAGTCAAATAAAATATTTTTTAAAAAGGTGAAAAATTTAAAAAATAAAAAAGTGGTCAATTGAACAGTTGATCGATAAGTTGCGCCTACAGTTAAGGCAAAGCGTCTTGTCGTGATTTTTAGAATACTAAGTGATAATCATTGTAAAATATAATTGGACACAGCGATATATGCTATATTTTGCATGATCACATTAAATGTTTTTTTGTGATTTAAATATTATTCATATGTTTGCATTCTCTATAGAAATATGGTGGGTTATGTTTAACGTTATTCGAGAGATTATTAAATAAAATATGATGTTGATTGTCAAACTTAAATATGGTGGCTTTCTGTTGTACCATATGTAGAAGAATATAGTGAAAATCAAAATCATATTGGTTTCAGTTAATTGAGTTTCACAGGCGCTTTCTAATTAGTTTAAAAGCTTATTAGTATAATTAGTTATAGATATAGCCCATGTTTGACTATCATTATTTGAAAACTCTTTTCTATATACTCATTTTCAATTATACATTCACAGAATAAAATATTCTACAAATAAATTTAAAACATTTCACTACTTTTTAATCATACATTTTCCTAAAAATTACTATTTAAAATATTATTTTGATCAAATAATGGACATCAAAAGGGCTTAATTTTTCATAATAAAAACTCAGCTAATTATGCTATTGAGTTAAGCAGAATTAAATTAAGTATGCAATGCTCGTGGGAAACATGCTCTACTCTTTCTTTATAACTTTGGTACGATACAATACATTTGCGGAATTTTAGTAGCATCGATAGCAATCATAATAGGATTTTGGACGGCATGGTCAGCCAGAAATAAACTTGTATTTGAGGAGACATGGTCAGGCTACTTTGTGGATGAACAATGCTACAAGTACAGAGAAACTTTTATAAAATTTTTACAAGCTTCCACTTGGCACAATTTTATTGGTAATTAGGGGAAGAGAGAGAGAGAGAGAGAGAGAGAGAGAGAGAGAGAGAGAGAGCCTCTTATTTGTAAATCTGTAAATCAGCACCCGTAAAGCTCCTGTGAGAAAAACCCTGTACTTGTGGTTTTTTTCCTCTGTGTGTTATTTCTAGATCCACTATAGGAGACCAATCTCATATTTACCAATATCATGTTTAACACAATGTCGGAACTTCTAGTCAAGTGGGGACCTAGCCTTGAAGCTCAGCCCGGGCGAACGTTGATCGGTCAACATCGACAATTATTGATCATAAAATCAAGATCGTTTATTAATATTTAATTAAATAATATTAAAAATTACTCAATATATATATAAATGCACTAAANTATTTTTCAATTTAAATTGATTAAAAAACAGTCTACACATGGTTTAATTGAGCCCAACATCTTTTCCATTAATTGTTTCACTTACCCCTAATTTCCTAAATTCCCAAATAACAATTCACAAATTAAAATTATAACTCATAAGTCATAACTCACAAATTTCCAATTTTCATAAATCATAAACCTTAACAATTAAAATTCAGGCTTCAACAACAAAATCCACTATATTCTTAGATTCTCGAATTCACAAAATGTCCAAGTTTCAAATTCACAAAATTCAAAATCAAATACAGTAACACTATAGCCTACAGCCTAACAAGTCACAAAGTCACAATTCAACAAATCACACACACATTCATATTCCTAGCTTCATAATTTGTAAAACATAACTAATAAATCAAATAAATAAACTAAAGAGAGGAGCTGGAGCAGCAAACTCACCGTCACCGACAACCGTCGAGTGTCGAGCAGTGGCGGAGACCTCCAGCAGCAGGCCAATAGCCAGCGGCCCAGTAGCAGGGACTCGACGGACGGACAGTGGCGAACAGTGGACGCACAGCAGCAGTAAGGGCTCCATTTGGTACACTCCGCAGCACAGCCAATCGCCTCGCAGGCTCGCAGCCCTCACTCGTCTTCTCCCTCATCGACAATTTGGGTTCAGTATTGGAATTGGGATTTCACAATTGCCGGTTTGAAGCTCGGTCATTTGGGTTTTGTTTGTGTGGCTAATGGGTTGAAATTTGGCCCAATTCAGTGGGCCTTATTATGTTGAAAAAGGCCCGCCTGGTCGCCTCCAAATATTGAAACAAAACAAAACAAAGAAAAAAAAAACCTGTGCTACCTTCTTCATTCTTCCTGACGGACGGCGTCGACTCATGGCGGAGACTTGAAGCTCCCGACAGATCCAGCACGGGTGGCCGAGAGGGCTAGTCAGGTGTTGAGTCCGCCCCTACTTCTAGTGCTGGCAAGGCTAGGAAATGTAGGAAGATCATCAAGAGTACAAAAAATTATATGCATTCAATTCTGCAAGTGGCCACCTCTCTTTCGGATGGACCAAATTGGTAGGGGAAGCCCGGGGCTTGCTAATTATGGAGGAGTGTTATGAGTCGGGGATTTGTCAAATGGTTATTTGCGGCTCCAATTGGCATTCGTTGGGTCTTTGAGCGGAGCTGGTGGTGGTGACACAATGTATAGTTTATGCTTGGATCAGGGCATGGCGATATCTTTGGTTGGAAAGTGACTCGACATACATGGTGCAATTTTTAAACAATGGGTCGAAGAAGGTTATTTGGTAGGTTTGTACTAAGTGGGCAATGTGATTTCATTACATCGCCAACATGGATTTTCGAGTACCTCATTTATATGGGGAAGGAAACAAAATGGCAAATGAACTAGTCAATCACGAAGTAACCTGCCAGGTTCTACTTTGTGGAACACGGCTACATCCTTCTATTCGAATTTGGCATCGTTTGATTTGACGAGTTGTTGTAATGGTCATTTTGTTCGTTTCTTTCCATTTTGTTCTGCCTTTGTGGCTTGTATTGTATTAACGGTTTTTCAATTTGTATCTTTCAATAAAGCTCTCGGTTCGGCTTCATGCTAGAGTAGTTTGGTGGGTGCCAACCGAGTTAGAATGTGCCACTAGACTCTTCATGAAAAAGCCTAGATTTAAATTTCAAAAAATATTATGGATAACAATAAAAGATCAATTCATCTACTAATTGAGATAATTGTCTCCTTACAGATAAGAAATAGTTCAAGTTCATATACAGTTGAAACATTTGTATTTCATTAATAGATAAAGAATCATGAACACTTTGTTATTTCCGATTCTAATGTAAAATTTGAAAGGACGTCTCCTTTCACATTTGACAAAATTGAGGGCTAAAAGGTGATTTAATGGGACAACATAGGCATAGCAATTATGGTTAGAATTAGACAGCAATTATGGTTAGAATTAGACTTTTCAGATTCTTATGTTGCTTCTTATAACTACAAACCAACTCTTAGAATTAACAAGAAAAACTTTGGTGATGTTTCCCCTTCGTTTCCACTCTATTTCTATGATAATTTAACCCCATAAAATATGCCCCTTCAAACTTGACAACATCATATCCCTTTTCATATTCTAGATGAGAGAAAAAAAAAAGCCTATTTCTACACACACACACACAAACAAAATTACACGTATACATATACCCTACAACAAAAACAGCCTTTTATAACGTTCAAAAAACGTTGCCGAATACCTTTTACAACGTTCGGACATATATTGCAAACCTCAATGTTGTCCTAGAATAGAAGAATAGAGCAATGTTTTTTGAACGTTGTTAATAACCTTTTTGTAACTTTTTTGAGTGTTGTCAATAATTTTTTCAGCATTTTTTGACCATTGTCGTAGATCATTTTACATTTTTTTAAAAACATTTTGCATAATTAATTTAGTTTTTTAAAAATATTTATTTATTTGATTACCAACAAACCTATAATAATTACAAAATAAAATAGTACACATTAATCATATGTGATATTTTTTACATAGTTCTGATAAACAAAAAAAATTCAAAAGCAATCACAATTACAAGAACATATCACGTATATATTCTCAAAGAACTTTATA
>CAIGRB010037962.1:10575-29504 GCA_903798255.1 Fraxinus quadrangulata
TATATATACATGATAACAAATCATTCGATTAAATCAATGTATTACAATTTTCTTTTCAGTGGATTCAGGATTGTGCCGTGCATACCTTCTTATCGATTCAATTCAAAATTACGATCTTGGAAATTTTGATGATTATTTTTTATTGTATTTGAAGAGAAAGTAAACTTGAATTTAATTAGAAAATACTTGTAACATTTCAAATGCAAGCCAAGTTACGTTTAGTCAATTTTTCCCATTTTCTAAGGAAAATTGTTCGTGATTGACACATTTAGAACATTAATTAATTAATAGTAATTTTATAATTAGACCCAGATGAAAAGGACACGTAAATTTTTAATCCATTTCCCTTTTGAACCAAAATAAAAATGGCCCCTATTGGCCTTTAGCAATGTTGATGAAACAATTTAATTGGTACGTCAGCTGACGAGATTGTTACACTATTTTTTTCATATTGATAATCAGATTAATTCATAAGTTTAGCACTAGTTTAAAATAAATTTTACGTTAGACAACTAACTTAAATTAAAATAAATTAAGAGAAGCAAGTTTTAAACACGGCGATCTCTCTTAGTTTTCTTTACTCACATTGCACGTTGACTTTGAGTTTAGATTTATTGTTCCATTTAGCTATTTTACCGACGACTCCTTTACTAGATGTTTGGTTCGAAGAGTTATACTATTTATCATTTCATATTAGTTAATTGAAAAATAACGGTTCAAAGATTTATGCTATGTATCAGTGACAAAAATTAATCATCTATGTGGCAATGAGGATTGTCATATTGTCTTCTACATCGTCGAATCATTAAGGTCAACCTCATCCTTGGTTGTTGGGCCTTGCAATCAAGCTCCATTCTATCTTTGTATTCGAGATCTCTGTCAGGTCCAAAGAAATTTTTGCACGCTTCAATGAAATTATGATGCATTTTAATTTACTAGATAATGTAGTAGCGATCTTGTTGTCGTATAAATGACATATTATCACTTGGACTGATAAATAAGATTATTCTTGTTTAAATATAAAGTCATTTAAAGTTTACTAATAAAATCTTTTACTAACTAAGAAGGGCTAGCGTATCAAACATTTATAAGGAAATTGCTAAAGAAATAATTAAACACTCCTTAATTCTTTAAAGTTTGTTTGAGTTTATTTTCTAGGTTAATATGATGAGTTTTTTTATTTTTTTGGAAAATGTATAATTAAAAAGTATAATTAAAAAGTACGACAACGTATGTTTAAAAACGAGTTTGGGGAAAAAAAATTTAGAGTTCGGGGCAAAAAGGAAAAAATATGAGCACATGAAATTCTAGATAGGATTCCTTCCGATGCTGACGTGGCCACAGGATTTGATTGTTTTCTTTTTTTAGTCAAATTTTTCTATACTAGTTGCGTTTCCTGGGCAAAAATAAACATAAAATACCTCAAAATAAAATACCCAAAACGACGTAGTCCTCCTATGTGGCCTTCACGCACACACAAGACGCTTAGATATTTCTCTACCCATATATACGCATTTTCAGAAATTCAATACAGTTGAATCAATTTTAGTAACAGAAGCTGTGCAGGTCAATAGAAATGGGGAACACTTCATGCATGTTTTGCGGGTGCGTTGATCAGGCTAGCGTAGGGTTGGTGGAGAAGTGGGGGCGGTTTCAGAGGCTGGCGGAGCCGGGGTTCCACTTTTTCAACCCGCTTGCCGGAGAATGCCTCGTCGGAATTCTCTCTACTAGGATCAACTCTCTCGATGTCAAAATTGAGACCAAAACCAAGGTTTTTTTTTTTTTTCCCGTTTTTCATTATTCTGTGTGTGTGTGTTTGTTGGTGTATGCGTAATTTTGTGTGTATAGGTAATTAGATTATAACAATCAAATCAAGGAGCTAAGTTTTATTCCTTGTAAATATGATCTCAGGTGTATTTATATTTGGACTAAATGCTATAATCAAAATGATGCCTAGGATGCTATTATTCGGTAACTACTCATACGTGTTGCAATTTTTTTGGATTTGGCATCAATTTTTTATGCTAAACTTAAATTTTGGTCTTGATTTTCTTTTTAATGATGTATTATTCATGTGCTCAGCCTTATATTATTTTTTTCTGAAATGGTTTGTTTTAACTTCCGCAAAAAAGAACTCTTTAATGTTAGAGCATTTCTAAGGCATTCATGGATTGCAATCTATGTGACATCTAAATAGAAAGGCTTCCAATCTACATGGCAATTAACGTCCGTTGAATAAATGGCCTGGTTCAAACTCCATCTTTTATGGGTTCCATCTATAATTTAAATTTCATATCTAATGTCTATTTAATAGGAGAGAGAAAAATTATAAGCATGATAGAGGAAAGAGAGAAATATTGAATTATGGTGACTCACTTCTTCTTGGAGAGCCTCTACATCTGGACTTTTTTGGCAATGTCTACTTTTTCTCTGTTGTACATAGTTCATATTCTATTGCAGAGAACCTTTGTAGACATTGTCTAGTTTAGTTTATGTGGCAACCTTTTTAGTGCAATCCGAATAACATTGGGGATTCTCTTGTACCTAGTATTTTGGCCTAGTTCTTATCAACTCTTCCATTTTTGTTAGGAAGAATTTATACTTTGAATTTGAGGCCATTAATTGTGTACAGTTGCACATTGCTCTTGATTTTGATCATATTAAATTCTTTTATGGGCTGCTAGATTTTGTCTAAAATATTAGTGTTGAAGTATTCCAGAGCTGTTATCCACTATGAACATGTTTGACCAAGCCTAAAAACGAAGTGATGGATGATTCTAAAGAGGCCAGTTTTTGTTCTAAAGTTTAAAATAGAAGCAACTTTTAAAGCCAAACATGTTTGAGAAGATAGAACAATTCAGTTTATCGGACTGCTTTGGTTCTCTTTAGTCACAGTAAAACGAGTGTTTATTATAGTTAAAGCAATTCATCAAGAATTTGTCTCTATTTTGATTTTCTATTTGGAAGGATGTAGTTTGGTTTCAGTACTGGAATGTAATGATTCAAATTTGAACAGAATCATTTTTAATTCCAATTGGATGCTCAGATTCCAAGCCTTACAATGTTAATGAATAATTGTAACTTTATGTGGTTTACCTGCATCTTAATGCCTATTTATGTTAAGATATGCTTGTAGACTCACTGCTTATTTTGATGCCACTATCAGCTTTACTTATACTTTGAGAATTCAACTAATTTTACTATCCGCATTAATAGCATCAGTTTGAAACGTAACCATAGAGTTGTTGGATGATGACTATATGCTGTTAGACTATATTTTTTTTTCAACTTATGTGGTCAAAAATCAAAATTGAAAATATGATGTAAGTCAGGGAGAGTATTGACAAGTTTCTCATTCTATAGGACAATGTCTTCGTTCAAATGCATTGCTCAATTCAATATCGAGTAATCAGGGGAAATGCTGATGATGCCTTTTATGAATTACAAAATCCCAAGGAGCAGATTCAGTCTTACGTATTTGATGGTAATTTGCATTTTTGATGGAATATGTTGCATTCCGGGACATGTTTCTATTTCAGTCTTCGTTGTCATTTTGATGCTTGTTATTCCATTTTTCCTCTAATGTTGTATTTGCTTGTTTTCCAAGTTGTTCGAGCTCATGTTCCTAGAATGACTTTGGATGAGCTTTTTGAACAAAAGGGCGATGTTGCTAAAGCTGTCTTAGAGGAACTTGAGAAGGCAAGTTTATGCTGTTCAGATGGATATAAAATAGTTTCTGTCCACAAATTATTTGTCGAAAGTAATTTGTATTGTCTTATTTGTGGTGTTAATTGACAATACTGCAGGTATAAGAGAGGCTTTTTTGTCTTAGCATCATCAATAGAAGTAATTTGTATGGTCTTATTTGTGGTGTTAATTGCCAATACTGCAGGTATAAGAGAGGCTTTTTTGTCTTAGCATCATCAATAGAAGTAATTTGTATGGTCTTATTTGTGGTGTTAATAGCCAATACTGCAGGTATAAGAGAGGCTTTTTTGTCTTAGCATCATCAATAGAAACTCTTAGAAGTAGGTCTTGACTTGTGTTCCTTAATATGAAGATTATGTATTGCTTATATCATATCATATTGATTAACATTGAGACTAGGAAGGTGCTAAACAAATAGATAACCCATGATTACATCTAAGGCCTTGCTTTCTCTAAAAATGGAAAAAGAAGGAAAAGAAAAATATAATTGCCTCCTTTCGAAGTCCAATTTTCAATAAGCTCTTAGCTGGTTAAAGCACCAGAGTGAATCAAGGTTTCCCTGCAGTTGAAGTTCATGGTAAAAATTTTGTTATTGGAGAAGATCTGTATAAGTGTTATGGTATCAGCATACAGAAGGGAGAAAGAGCAAGCGTTGGACAAACTAACATTGTTCCATTTACTTAGTAGTTTAGATCACAGATTGGTAAGGATCCCTGCAATCCACGATTCACTAATTTCAATTTTTAATTTTGTAAATTTAACCTTGTTTGCATCCTTCTGGTCTTTTTCTTCTCTTGATTTCAGATTGGTGAGGATCACTGCAATCCATGATTCACTAGTTTCAAGTTTTCATTTTGTAAATTTAACCTTGTTTGCATCCTTCTGGTCTTTTTCTTCTGTTGATTTCAGACTCTATATTAAAATACCAAGCGTGGAATTGATTTCAAGTTCTAACCTCAAAACACTATTTTTCAACCAGTAGACAAAAAATATGATCATCGGCATGGTCAAGAATTCTATTTTCATGCATGTTGAAATATGAACTGCTAAGCTTTGTAGTTTATAATTGAAATGAAGGGAAGAAAAATCTGTAGATAATAAGACGACGACTCTTCCCAGAAAAGAAGGATATGTCACCGCCTGTTGCATATTTGTGATCAGTGTGTGGATATCAGCCTTATTCTTAATGGTGTTGATATGCTTCTTGTCATTTATCTTTTATCTTCAGATGGCTGAGCTGAATAGTTCTATTTGAAAACCATTTTAAGTTGACTTCATGTGTCAGGTGATGGGAGAATATGGATATAACATAGAGCACATATTGATGGTCGACATCATTCCTGACCCCTCTGTACGCAGAGCAATGAATGAGATAAATGCAGGTTAGGACCCTAGCAATTTTTTTTTTTATATGTATTATTTTCACTTTCTGGTTAGAATGCGATAAATATATGTCTAGAGCCAAGACTATGGCAGGTCGAGTGCTAAAGTGTTGCACGATTGTATTTCTGACTTTCTGATGTTAAATCATGTGCTCCTCGCTCATTCTTTTTATGGACTTTTGGACAGTGTTTCTTAGTATATATTATTGCCCCACTATAGGTTTTGTATATATGTGCACTTGGAGGGTATTAGTATTTCAGTATATATCTATAGTGTATATAACCATGCAGGTGCAGGATTAATCAGAATTTCAGAACGGAAATGTAAGGTTGCTTGAGTTGGCTCCCTTAAAGCCATATATATGTATAGGTTGTTCCTGTCTGGTACTTGAGCAGTTTGATAATTTGTAATTTATGATAACACAAAAAGGACTTTTAGGTTTAGAATAGGAAAGGATTATGAATTTGAAATATACGGGGGTGTCAAGATTTTCATGGATTTCAAAAGTCAGTAAATTTTAATGAATTTCGTGAATTTGAATAGATCTTTACAAAATCTATAAGAATCTCGTTAAAAATGGTGAAATTTCAAAAAAAAATCGTTATTTGTATTTTAAAGCGTGAAATCCATCTAAATATTTTGAAATGGTCTTTTATAAATCCACCAGTTATTGAGGATATCTAGATTTTAAAGGATTTATTTGAAATCCATTAAAATTTTAGTTGGGGACGTCTAGATTTTTAATGTATTTTAATAATATTCATTAAAATCTCAATTGGGAACACCTGAGTTTATAATGACTCTTAAAATTCCTTAAAATCTTAGTTGATGAAACCCTCGTTGGAATGGTAGCAACAATTTGCATTTGCAAGTTTGATGTTTCTCCATCCTTGGACTTAATAGTTAACTGGTGAAAGTGAAGGTGATCACATGAATCGTTGTTAGGAGTTATCTTTTTTAAATTATTATGAGGTGATTCAATTTTCTGACTAGTATGATAGGGGTTCTGTCTATAATTTGTGATTTTAGTTTATCCCGTTAATATTGCAACATTTTGATTTTATTTATTTTTGCAGTTCCTCCCTACATCATCTGTTTTTTTAAAGCACGATACCTCCAGAGAGAGATTTTTCAGTTTTCCTTGCTTCTTTTCCATGTCTCAAACTTGACATCATCTGATATTGTTTCTAACCCAAATAATTGGTGCCTTTTTCCCCCTGCATGATAGCTCAAAGGATGCAGCTTGCTAGTGTATACAAGGGAGAAGCAGAGAAGATTCTCCTGGTCAAGAAAGCAGAAGCTGATGCTGAAGCCAAATATCTTGGTGGAGTCGGGGTCGCTAGACAGCGTCAAGCAATTACCGATGGCTTGAGAGAGAACATCTTGAACTTCTCCCACAAGGTTGAAGGCACCTCGGCTAAGGAGGTGATGGATCTTATCATGATCACCCAGTATTTCGACACAATCAAAGATCTTGGAAATAGTTCCAAGAACACAACAGTTTTCATACCCCATGGTCCAGGTCATGTGCGGGATATTGGTGAGCAGATACGCAATGGACTGATGGAGGCTTCTGCTGCACAGGTCAATGTTGAATAATTTTGCTTGTTTTATCAATATATTTTACACGAACATCTCAATAACTGAATATGAACACGTTTTTTAGTTTTTTTGGAGTATGAACATAGAATTTATGGGCCGAATGATCATAGGCAATATTAAAGTGTGCTATATCGTTAAATTTTTTTTGTTTATGATGGATTCCCGCTAGAGCTAGACATGGTCCGAGTGGAACCGTATGGTCCAAATTTAACTATGGAACTGTTTGGGTTCGGTTCCATTTGATTCGGTTTGATTCCCGAGTTCCGTATAATAATTAATTTTTTAATTTTTACAACAACGTTATATTAATTCGATTATGACATGTTCACTTTTAGTTCTTATAAAATAATGTAGTCCGATCTCGTGATATCTTTTGCGTTTCTCTTTATTGAGTTCTTCATAAATTGACCGTTAAAATTACAGCGAGCTCACAATAATAGACGGTAAAAGCAACATTACGGTAGAATAAGAGATTTTTGTAAAATTTATGTCAACTTGATTAAGTTGGGCATGACTAAAAATTAGAAATAATAAAATCATATTTTGGGTATCTGCTAAATTATTTAGTTAGCAAATTAATAAGATTTCTGATCTGTATTTCCTGTGACGAATGAGTTCAACATACTGAATTCTGTGATATAAGTTGCTGCAAATAAATTAAGCATTGGAACACACTGCGGCATTCGTGTCGAAACTAAGTGCAAATGAGCAGTGGGATCAGGTTGAGAAGTTGAAACCATAGACTGCATGCATATTTGATACATTGTGGAACAGAATTTTAGCTAATTTTTTTTTTTCTTGTACAGTCCACTCGGTTGAATAAACCAAAATGGTTGGATTCTTGAATGGATGTACACGGTCGGAATGTTTATCCATCATCATCTTTAGTTGAGACAGAAGACTTCAGTCTTCAGATACATATATGGGAAAAAAACCATATACAATTTTTCTTCTTTTTCACCCAATGGCCCAATTTTAAGAATATACTTTTGGGTTTTAATTTATTGGAAAAAAAAAATGAAATAATTTTTATAAATTGAGGTCTAAATGTCAAAATTTGATAACTGGGATAAAGATATGGGGAATTCGTTTGTTTTAATTGACACACAATCAAGTATAGTGTTTCGACTGCTATTAAATTGAAGCTTGGTGTTTTAATTGCATTCTTAATTGCAATTGAGGTGAAAGTTGGGTGACCTTCACTACAACTTACGTTGTTTGATGTCGTACAAAATGAGTGAATGGTTTAGCTCTCGTTATATTAAAATTAAGTGGTCCGATTGCTATAAATATTAATTTTCATAGTTTTCTCCTATTAATAAATTAAGGCGGTTCTTAATTGCAATTGAGGTGAAAGTCGGGTGACCTTCACTACAACTTACGTTGTTTGATGTCGTACAAAATGAGTGAATGGTTTAGCTCTCGTTATATTAAAATTAAGTGGTCCGATTGCTATAAATATTAATTTTCATAGTTTTCTCCTATTAATAAATTAAGGCGGTTCTTAATTGCAATTGAGGTGAAAGTCGGGTGACCTTCACTACAACTTACGTTGTTTGATGTCGTACAAAATGAGTGAATGGTTTAGCTCTCGTTATATTAAAATTAAGTGGTCCGATTGCTATAAATATTAATTTTCATAGTTTTCTCCTATTAATAAATTAAGGCGGTTCTTAATTGCAATTGAGGTGAAAGTCGGGTGACCTTCACTACAACTTACGTTGTTTGATGTCGTACAAAATGAGTGAATGGTTTAGCTCTCGTTATATTAAAATTAAGTGGTCCGATTGCTATAAATATTAATTTTCATAGTTTTCTCCTATTAATAAATTAAGGCGGTTCTTAATTGCAATTGAGGTGAAAGTCGGGTGACCTTCACTACAACTTACGTTGTTTGATGTCGTACAAAATGAGTGAATGGTTTAGCTCTCGTTATATTAAAATTAAGTGGTCCGATTGCTATAAATATTAATTTTCATAGTTTTCTCCTATTAATAAATTAAGGCGGTTCTTAATTGCAATTGAGGTGAAAGTCGGGTGACCTTCACTACAACTTACGTTGTTTGATGTCGTACAAAATGAGTGAATGGTTTAGCTCTCGTTATATTAAAATTAAGTGGTCCGATTGCTATAAATATTAATTTTCATAGTTTTCTCCTATTAATAAATTAAGGCGGTTCTTAATTGCAATTGAGGTGAAAGTCGGGTGACCTTCACTACAACTTACGTTGTTTGATGTCGTACAAAATGAGTGAATGGTTTAGCTCTCGTTATATTAAAATTAAGTGGTCCGATTGCTATAAATATTAATTTTCATAGTTTTCTCCTATTAATAAATTAAGGCGGTTCTTAATTGCAATTGAGGTGAAAGTCGGGTGACCTTCACTACAACTTACGTTGTTTGATGTCGTACAAAATGAGTGAATGGTTTAGCTCTCGTTATATTAAAATTAAGTGGTCCGATTGCTATAAATATTAATTTTCATAGTTTTCTCCTATTAATAAATTAAGGCGGTTCTTAATTGCAATTGAGGTGAAAGTCGGGTGACCTTCACTACAACTTACGTTGTTTGATGTCGTACAAAATGAGTGAATGGTTTAGCTCTCGTTATATTAAAATTAAGTGGTCCGATTGCTATAAATATTAATTTTCATAGTTTTCTCCTATTAATAAATTAAGGCGGTTCTTAATTGCAATTGAGGTGAAAGTCGGGTGACCTTCACTACAACTTACGTTGTTTGATGTCGTACAAAATGAGTGAATGGTTTAGCTCTCGTTATATTAAAATTAAGTGGTCCGATTGCTATAAATATTAATTTTCATAGTTTTCTCCTATTAATAAATTAAGGCGGTTCTTAATTGCAATTGAGGTGAAAGTCGGGTGACCTTCACTACAACTTACGTTGTTTGATGTCGTACAAAATGAGTGAATGGTTTAGCTCTCGTTATATTAAAATTAAGTGGTCCGATTGCTATAAATATTAATTTTCATAGTTTTCTCCTATTAATAAATTAAGGCGGTTCTTAATTGCAATTGAGGTGAAAGTCGGGTGACCTTCACTACAACTTACGTTGTTTGATGTCGTACAAAATGAGTGAATGGTTTAGCTCTCGTTATATTAAAATTAAGTGGTCCGATTGCTATAAATATTAATTTTCATAGTTTTCTCCTATTAATAAATTAAGGCGGTTCTTAATTGCAATTGAGGTGAAAGTCGGGTGACCTTCACTACAACTTACGTTGTTTGATGTCGTACAAAATGAGTGAATGGTTTAGCTCTCGTTATATTAAAATTAAGTGGTCCGATTGCTATAAATATTAATTTTCATAGTTTTCTCCTATTAATAAATTAAGGCGGTTCTTAATTGCAATTGAGGTGAAAGTCGGGTGACCTTCACTACAACTTACGTTGTTTGTTGTCGTACAAAATGAGTGAATGGTTTAGCTCTAATTAGTTAGCTTTAATTTATTAAATAGGAGAAAACTATGAAAATTAATATTTATAGCAATCGGACCACTTAATATATGCTTGTGGGGCCCATCCCTTTTGTGAGGGGCCTATAGGGCTCCTGTGAAAGTAATGCCTTGTAGTCATATTTTATTGGGTTACTTTAGGTTCAAGTAGACGTAGTAGCGTAGAGCGAGGGAGACTAGTTTAATTTATTATTCCATTTGACTATTATTTTTTCAAAATAGTAACCTAAGATCAATAGGAAAACTAAAGTAATATCTGACTTTTTGATATTTAGTCACTGTTTGGTTGGGATTAAATTATATTTTTAGTAGTTTTTGATAAAATTTGTAGTTACAAAATTGTGAATTTCATGATATATGATTAAAATTAATTATTTATTTTGACTTAAATTTAAATTAAATTTTTGATTTGTACAAAATAGGGGCTTAATTTTTATCTTGATATTATCTAAATTCAATGACCTTCCAATTTATCATCTTCTCAAAAAATAAAAAATAAATAAAAAAATTCTAATTTCTCCGATATAAAATTTTTTGGTAATCAAATGATTATTGCCACTATCTTTCTCATAATTGTTATTACCTTTTTTTGCACAAAATTTTCCATTTTCATGTGGTATCCTTGTTATTATGTCTCCAAGGAATCTCCCTATCATCATTGTTTTATGTATATTATAAGTAAAAAGAGTAAGCATTTTTTAAATAAACAAATATAAAATATATTAATTACATTCAAGGTTCTTAACCTTTATTCATTATCACGTTCATAACTTTAAGCTTCGTATTTTTTTACCTTTCATAAACTAGTAAATATTGTCTTTGCTCACGATTTTTGTGCAAATAAAATAAAAAATAAAAATACTATTAACATGCTTTAAAATGAGGAACAAATATTTTGTCATAATTTTATATTTGTTTTTTTAGCTTATTTAAAAATAAGATTGAAAATAAATCCTTTTACTCTCTTGATGAAATTTATGGACAGAAATGGTTATTAAGAAATATTTGTGTTAATTGAGAATAAAAATATAATGAAAAAAATTGGAGACATTATTATAATAATATATAAATATTATAGAACTTTCATTCAATTAAAATGTGGCGTTGTTTTTAAAAACTTGATGTGCATATATTTAATCATTAATAAAAATCCTACAAGATTACACTTAAATTTTCTTAATTCGAGTAAATATCCAAGTGTCTCGAGAGAATTCTCCACATCTTTTACAGATCGTTCAAACAGTTCTTCTTTACCCCTCAATTTTACAAGTAAAAAGTAAAATCAAGGTAACTCTATATTGAAATCCATTTTGGAGGATTTCAAATTCAAAATCAATCAAAATTTATTATTTAAGTGGGGATAAAAGGCATGAAAAAAGATAGTGTAATAATGAAGTAACATCGAAAGAATTGATATTCTGATATAAAGGGGGTACTGCCCTCTACTATACTAATTATTGTATCCCCCTCACCTTTCCTTTTTACTAAAACACGAGCAAACTAACAATGGAGCCATGCCATACTAATCAAACCTCTTTTTCCTTCATAGTTAGGTGAGCAGTCAGTGGTAATCTCACTTGCCAACAGGACAATCTCTCCCCCCGCAAACTGTGTACCTAAGTCAAAAACCAGAGGTAAATTAGCAAGCATTAAGAGGTAGAATTAGAAAAGTATCATTGAGTATTACGTATTAATTATAATCATCTAACTCAACTCGACCATGGACCCGTAAAAAGATTTTAACTAGATGTGTAGTATTCATGTTATAAGATTTGCCAAAGTTATATACTAGCTATACTTGCTCGATTTGGCTGTGAAACACAGAGACTTCAACGTAGACTGTAAAGCTGTCGGCTGCCACAACCCCGCGAACCTCTTCCTTTCCTAGGTTTGAGTCCGGCTATGAAAAACATAGGAGTCAACACTGGCTTTCAAGCTGATCCTTTTTTTGGTTTAGGTTTGGCAAGCATCAAAAAGCAGAATTACAAAGTCTTGCGAGTATTATGTATAATCATCTACATTGACTATTGATGTGCAAAACAGATTACAACAACAATTTATATTAGGATTCATGTTACAAGATTTTGACAAAGTTTTGTGCTAGCCGTCGGCAAACTGCAACCCTCCTCTGCCCGAGCTTTGGACCAACTATGTGAAACATAGGGCTTGCAAAAGAGATTATAGGAGAGAAAACACATTCCCCTTTATTCGTTTTTGACATCATTTTCTCACACAAATGTTAAACAAATGTTTTAAAGTTTAAACTAACCTACAGGGCTCTATGATGAGAAGTGCATAAATCTACAGCGCAGGCAATCAAAGCCTCGGTAAAAGAATAATTTAATACCAAAAGAAGAAGAACTACTTTACAACTATAATTGAGGAATGGGATAATGACTAATTGATAGGATCCCATATGCAGTGTCCCCATATACTTTGTATACCCCATCAATCTCTAACCTTTGCTACCATCTTTGTACCATTTATCATAAAGTCTTTAATGGATAATCATGCACATCTTTAGTTGACACAACTTTTTTACTTGGCCAGTACCAATAAATACCTGTACAAATCAAGTATATATTTATGTGTCCTAGCACATCAAATTTGGCGAAAAGTGTTAATAATTCTTATCCTTTGCTTATGTTGCGTACAATTCAAAATCTTTGCAAGGAAGAAAAGGATTCTACGTGCATGTTTGCCTCAGATTAAAACAATTTAACTGTAAGTTACTAAGTTAGTTTTGTGCTTGTCAAAGTTGGAAAAAGTCTTATTTTGTAACCAATGTGGAAACAAAAGCTTAGCCAAGCATGCTCTTTGTCCCAATTTTTCCACACATTCCATTTCAAGCTTAAAACCAAGCATGACTCAAAATGGTGAGATGACATTTGGAAAGTATAGCTAGGTAAAGGACAGAAGATAGGAAAAAGTTATGTTACTAGAGTAAGAGCGTACCAGTGTACGACACGTGTAAAGCGAGAAATGGAGAAAGTAACAGCTCCGCCAGCAGGAATATCAACCTGTGGGATTATGGTAAAAAAATATATGCTACTGCTTAGAACCTATAAATCAGTTTAAGTAGTTGCAATATCAATTTCAGCTCCTGAAATGCATTTCATGATAGCGACAGCCTCCTTGCTTGCAGGTTGCTCAAAAGACCTTTCAACAATTATAGCAGAGTAACTAATCACAGTGCAAAACTCAAATTCTTCAACGCCCAGGTTGAAAACTTTTACAAAGGGTCCAACCTGAAAAAAGAGAGAGCATTTGAATGTTTAAAAGACAAGCTACTGAAAAGATAGTAGGATAAAAGACTAGTAATATAATTTAACCCAAACAGACAGAGAGAGAGAGAGAGAGAGAACTACACTTCAGCCCTCTTTTCCATTTGACCATGACAGTTGACAATAAAGTTCTCTGATGGATTTCCACTCTCAGTGGCGGGTACTACCATATCCTACTAGACAGCCACTCTTGGGATGTAGATGGGAGTAAATAGTGCTTCTTCAGCAACAAAGATCTGTTTCTTGATTGTTCCAAGGACCGAGTCTGGTTTGCCACCCACCCAACAAATTTGGGTAAAAATAACTCTAGAAAATGGAAACAAAGGCAAACAAGTGTTCATATAATGTTCCTTGGAAACCCTTTTCTCTTCTGAACTTAAAATAGTCTGTTATTCCACCCATGCTGTTATAAAAATCACCCCAGTCTGGGAATACGCGTGGAATATCATTAGGCAATCAAACATGAACAAACGAACAGATAAGCTTATTAAACAGTCATTAAGAAAATTCTGAAAAGGATAAAGCTTAATTTGCCTTTCATTTTAATTCTGCAATGCACATAGATGTGGTGGATGGGGGAAATATGACTGAGTTAGGTAATGCAACAAAAGAACATGAATTTGTTAATAAAGTTGCTACAAAAGTACAAAAAATTCTATGCAGCATTGAGCTTCCTGATATTACCACCAACAGCAGAATGAAAAAAAAAAAAAGAAATATGCATGATGAGTTTGTGCGAGGAATTATTAGAATTGAAAATTCAAAGAGTTCATGCCCATCTATCGTGCAATTTATAAGGATACCTTTTTCTCTCAATAATCAAACCTCAAATATTTTCAACTTCCTCAAAGAAACTTCAATTTATTAGTTAAATAACCATATGATACATAACCTGAGTATAAGAAGCAATTCTACTCAGAAGAATGGATAAGAGGGATTCTGATTAACGTAAATGACCACATGTTTTTTAAGATCCACTAAGAATTCAAATACATCTTATAACGGATAGAAGATGGATAACTAAGTATAAAATATTTGGAGAAAAACTTAACTTCATAACACATAGTTTCTCAAAACAATTGATAACATTTCACTTTCAATAATGACATAGCAGGAAATTCGAACAGTTGAGTTTGGAACATATTATGTCTACTTGACAGGAAGTCAGGAACAAATAATTATGTTTCTGGGAGAATACAGCAATCTTAACAGAATATCCACTGCACCTCAGTTATGAAAGTTTTCGAGAGAACAGTGTGAAGTCCTGGTAGACCAAAATCAAAGCACCATTTGGATACTTTCATGAAATTATAATTACCACAGTGCACTCCAACAACTAACATGAGATACAGTCTTGAACCTACAATTAGCAAATGGTGGCAATTTGTTATTAATGTAAGAAAATAATGAAGTTTCATAAGAAGGATCATGAGTCCTATCTATCGTAAGTAGTACTCAACATGCTGCTGCAAATTCCTGTTCTATTTTTTGGACGAAAGTTATCATTATCAATAAGAATGGATTTCCTCTGTACACGCCAAGAACCTCTATTTTCCATTTCATAGGTCTTGAAATTATATATCCTGGCAGTTTCCAGTAATACAATAGCTGGATTTCTGTACTATAAAATCTCTGAATCTCGAGGAATAGACTAAAGAGATTTGAAAAAGAATTTAGTAAATCCTACACCCAGAATTCTACAAGAATCAACGGATAAAAATATTACATTGAAGATGAATCTGCAAGAACCTCATTAAGCATATCATCTTCACCACTCATGATGCCAAACAGCTCCGAATCCTCTTCTTCCTCACTGGAAAAATCCCCTCTCTCGAATTTTGCATGCGCCGCAATGAAAACGAGCTTCTGAGCTCTCTCTAGGCCTAATCTCGAGTGTCCTTGCAAACAGAACCATCTCATGGAGGACCGATTCCACTTAATCCCACACGAGGTTGCATGAAGGAAGAGAAGCCTCACAGCAACTTTACCCAGTGACTTGAACTCTTTGAGGCAAGTTTCCCACACAACTGTACTACTTTGAGGGTTAGCATTCTTCATCTTCCCTGTCACGGGGTCTCGTTTCTTCACCTGAACTGCCTGTGCATATAACGGATCCAACCCTTCTGATCTCCACTTCATAAGTTCCGTCAATGCATTTTGAGCTTCCTCCCTTGAAACTAGCCGTGTTATGAGATTTTCAACATCCTTCTCTTGTTCGTGTGTCAAGCACTTAAACGGTGGAAGGTACTTCCCACTCATATCCTTCACCAAGTATAATGGATCAAGTATAAATGCAGCTGACCATGCAGGGTGATAGTTTCTCTTAAATCGCTTTTCAACTATCTTCTCAACAGGCCCCTGAGCAAAGTTGTATTTGGAGCACCAACCTTTTACTTTAGCTCTCAATTCCTCCCAAAGTGGAAGACATTGCCCAACTAATGGCCTTTCAGCTTCAATGTCTTCAGCCATTTGTGTGATCAACTTCGCTAATGCATGAACAGCCTCCACGTTATTCCAGAAACCAACATCCTGTATCATATCTACTACTTCCCTCGCTGTAGGATCCTCTAAGCAAACAGCTTTATACAAATCATCCAACACAACTAGATGTAGAACACGAGAGTTGTTCAATATATCCTCTAACATTGCAACAAAAGGACCAATATTCTTCGAGATGTCACATTTAGAAGGAGGGACTCTAATGAACCGTGCACACTGAACCCCCTGCAGTCTAAACTTGCAAAAACTATTTCTAATCTGAGACTTAGAGTTATAAAAAATTGCAATCTTCAAACAATGATCAGTTACACTTCTAAATAGAGGAAGTTCTCTACAGAAATCTTTGATCAAACTTAAGAATCCCTGAAGTTGACAGGATAAATTAACCATCCAGTGATTCTGAATTTCTAAATTCCTTAATGCTTTTGCTTTGTACTTATCTGAAACAATTCCTACACACCTTTGCGTGGCATTGCCACAGATTCCTCTTATTATCTCCCAAGAAACATCTTCCGCATACTCTGATGGCACTGAACCACTGCCCACATACACGGCCTTTTGAAATACTCTCGTCCCATTAGGAAGGTTCACCAAAAACTTAACCAAACCCTCTTCCCCACGAGTGCAATTCTTACCCTTCCATCCATCTGAAGCAACCTGGAAAAAGACTGCATCCCTAATTCTAGTTTCTGACTCCATTCTTGCTGCCTCAAACTTAGAATCAAGCCTTGCGCTCATAAATTCCCTCCGAGACACTGCAGGCAAACCAACCTGGTTCAAAAATGCCTTGAACTTGGGATGCTCGAGACTGCAAAATGACACCGATCCACATGACTCATACAACCAATCAGCCAAGAAATTAAAAGCTGAATCAACTTGGTCCTTGTTTAAAGCATGACAAGGCGAAGCTTTTGGACTTTTGAGCTTCTTAACACTATCTTCCAACTGTGCCAATGCCCCCAAATCCTCTTTCCCACCAGACAAAATTAGTGGCTGCTGATTCAAACCTGGCACCTGTGCAATTGGAGTAGGAGAAAAGCTCAATTCATTACTAAGCCTCGACATATCAACCATGTTAACTGGATAAACACTGGAAGAAGCGCCTGCTGCTTGCTGTGATTGTGAGCTTCGCTTGCGATGATTATGCTGCGAAGAAGGTGAGGCCAATGGAGGTAACTGCGAAACGGGCTTCAACACCGGGCTGAAATTGGGGCAAGTCCCCCTCTTGAAATGTTCGGTGGCAGTCCTAGACGGATTTGAAGCGGAAAATGCGGCGTCACAGAGAGTGCACTTTAGTTTCACCGCCTTTGGGAGATTGTTTTCAGGATTCGTGATCAGAATGGGCTCAAGATGAGACCAATACCAAGCTCCTTTTCCTTTAATTGCCTTTGTACGGACAGCCATTAACCCTTCAAATCGCCTGTTCACCGCCTTCACCGCCACATCTTCGGACCCGTCCAATGAGTTTGCATTAGCACTAGACATCGAAAACAGACTTTGATTCCCCGCAAATGGGTCTCTGAATTTCAGCAACGAGCTATAATCTTATTGATAAAAGACAGAGCTCTCCTTTTTTTGGGTCAGTGATTGTTAATGAGTTCGGCAAGAGTTTGGTTAATTCACCAATTTGATGCTAAACTGTTTGTCTTTTGGGTAAGCTTAGCTAGGAAATCTAGTCAAAGGTATGGTGGGTTTCGGAAGCCGCCGGAGTTCCATGCCGGAGGCCGGAGACCTCGCCGGAAAATATTGTAAAATCAAGAAAACGGTCTATCAAGTTTTAAACAAATATAACTGTAGCGACAAAAACCCTCTATATAATTATACAGAGAGAATGGCGGAGATATATAGAGAGAGAAAGTAGTGTAGAGAGAAATGTGGGAGTGTCTCCGTTCTTGTAAACTTTTATTTCTTGAGATGAATGAATAAATAACAGAGGAGTACCTGGTACCACGTGTTGGTGATGCGCGTGTACAGAATCTACGAATGGGGAATTGAACATTAGTCAATAAGTAGGCCCCATAGAATAAAATGGCCACTTCAAATTTTTTATTGAAAAAAAATACCTCATTACCGTAATCTTTCAAATTTAAAACTCCTATGAAATTCTTTAGAAAATTAGGTGACGAAGTGATAAAATTTTTATGATTCATTTATTAATTAAATAAGTTAAGAACACAATAATAAACCATTTATTGTCACAATTATGAACTAATTACAAATCATACACGTTATAGTCATAAAGACAAAATATGTCACAATCACAAATTTAATCGTAAATCACACATTTCTATATATTATAACTTATTTATCAATCACAAATTAACTAGTCACAAATTATTCGTCTTCTCTCCCACCCTACTCCATCACAATTGGCACCATCCAAATCATCGCCTTTGCCTCAGATCCACAACCCACCAACACCACCACTTACAACAAACCACCACCACCCTCACATCCCACCACCACAACCATGTCACCTAGTCCACAACCACCTAATTTCTCATTTGCATTACTACGACGCCATTGATTTTCTTGTCAACACTACCACCACAACATCCACCTCATCCCTCTACTCAACATTTAGCCCAAATATTCATTCAATGTAACATTGCACCCCCGCCCACTCATCATCATCTCATAAATCATGACTATTGATTATTTCTTCTAGTTATCACTCAAAGCATTATGGGGGTGTATTCAATTGGGATTTTAGAAGATTTTGATGAAATTTTTTTAAAGTGATGACTTCTGTGGATTTCGTGAATTTTTTTAGAGATTTGTATGGAGTTGAAGTCTTTTGTAAACTTTTATAAACTTTTGTAGAATTTAAAAGATTTTTGAAAACTTTTATTTGAAATAAATTTTATGTGAATTTAGTGCAATATTAAGAAATTATTACATACGAGGCGGTAGTTATCACAATTCTTATGGTTATCACAATTCTTATTCTCCTCATTCCTCCCATATAATAAAAAAA
>CAIGRB010037992.1:0-14286 GCA_903798255.1 Fraxinus quadrangulata
ATGTCCTATCAATGAACAAATTCCACAAGTCTTTGTTGTTTGCATAGTACCTACAGCCATTTGACAAATAAGAGTGGTTAGACTCGCAAGTTGTTGTTCAATGGTTGAAACATTTACCTCATTAACATGTTTAGACGGGGTGTCGAGCCTAGTGCCAAATTGTTGAGAGTGGGCTACCATGTTTGCAATTAAGCTCCTTGCGCCCTAGGGAGTTTTATCTACCAAAGTTCCTCTACTAGCAACATTAACCATACTCCTATCAGTAGATAGAAGGACTTCATAGAAATATTGGATGAGAAGTTGCTCACTAATTTGATAATGGGGACAACTTGTGCATAATTTCTTGAAACCCTCCCAGTATACATATAGGGATTCTCTCTTGTCCTGTCTTACACTACAGATTTCTTTTTGAATGTTGGCTACCCTTGAAGCTGGTAAAAATTTCTCTAAAACAACCTCTTCATCTTGTCCCATGTGGTAATACTCATTGATGGTCGATAATAGAGGCAATCCTTAGCTGAATCCTTTAAAGAAAAATGGAAGGTTCTCAATTTAATATGTTCTTCGGTGACTCATGTGGGTTTCATACTTATGCAAACCACATGAAACTCTTTCAAGTGCTTATGAGGATCTTCACTTGCGAGACCATAAAAAGTGGGCAATAGATGTATTAGTCCAGATTTCAGTTCAAATGTAGTAGTAGCATCTAGAGTAGGAAAAGTTATGCATAAGGGTTGTTGATTCAAATTGGGGCCTGCAAGCTCTTTCAAAGTTCAATTTCCAGCCATAACTTCCTTCTCCTCTAAATCAAAATCGTTAGCAAATAGGTAATCACGAGCTAGATCGTACTTATCTTATGCTATTCATCAAGTTAGCCAATTTATAACTTTCCCTAGGCATCTTCATGGTGTGCTGTCGCAAGCACCTAAATATAATACCTTAGCATCTAAAAATAAATGTAGTAGTGGAAGTAAGGGTCAATCCTATGAAGAGTGTGTAATTCAATATTTTATTCTTCGTACAATGATTAGGGAGTTTATGTATGCAAACAACCATAAATAACAATGCAAATTAAATTAACAAAAATAATCAAAAGACGAACCTTGGTCTTAGTCCACATCAACCGTCGAAAATCCACAATTGATCATAGATACAAGGATAATTCAATTCATATTTTGAATATTCACCGTTGGAATTATTTTCCTATTTCTCCTTAATTGTAGTTGATTAGAAAACAAGCGATCCAATTAACCCTTATCACTAAACAACCCAAGACGCTATGGATTTAATATAGTAACCGTCTTCTTAGGTTATTTAGTGATTAGGGTTAATTGGATCCTTTGTTTTCTAATAACTACAATTAAGGATGGATAGGAAAATAATTCCGATGGTGAAAATTCAAAGTGTGAATTGATATATATTTGCATTTATGATCAGTTGTAAATTTTCAACGGTGGACCAAGCTTTGTTCTTTTGATTGCCTTTGATATTTTAATTTGAGTTGTTCATTAGTTAATTTCTTTAAAATAGTTTGCATATAATCAAATCTCCTCCAATCCTTGTTTACATAACAAAAAATTAGACTAATCACTCTCCGTGGGATCGATCCTTTTTTTTAGAGGTAAAGGATTTATTTTTGGGTGCCTGTGATAGCACACCAAAATTTTGGCACGGTTGCTGAGGAGTAATTTATTTTATTTCTTTGCTTCTTATTTGTTTATTTCATTTTTAAAAAATCATTAATTTTCAATATTTTCGGTATCAGTAGAAATTTGACTCTGATTGGACTAAGACTTTGTATTTTGAAGGAAAATGGCTTTCTAAGCAATAATTGTTGTTCCTTTGGATCTATAAACCACCCCCTCCCGAAGTCAAATTCCATCGTTTTCAAGGGTTTTTAGACATTTTATTATTTTTCCGTATTTTGGCATAAATTTTTTGTTTGTTTTTCTTTTACTCTAGCTTTTCCTTACTTGTTTTTCATAATTTGTTAGAGTTTCATTGATTGTGTATGAATATAACTTGATCTTCTAATCAATGTGATTCACAATATGATCAAGAAATAGAGAGAACTTTGCACAGGTTAAGGATTGGCACTTGAGGGATTTCAAAGAGAACGATCTCGATCCTGATCTTCTATTTGCTAGCAATTCTGATTTGGAAGAAATAAGTCATAGCTGGAAATCAAACTTTGAAAGAGATTGTAGCCCCTAATTTGAGTCAACAACCATTATGCATAACGTTTCCTACTTTATATGCTACTACTACCTTTGAACTTAAATCTGGACTAATATATCTCTTGCCCACTTTTCATGATCTTGCAGGTGAAGATCCTCATAAGCATCTAAAAGAGTTTCATGTGGTTTGCACGAGCATGAAACCCACGGGAGTGACTTAAGAGCAGATTAAATTAAGAACTTTTCCATTTTCTTTGAAAGATTCGGCTAAGGGTTGGCTCTATTATCTACCATCTAGGAGTATTACCGCATAGGACGAGATGAAGATATTGTTTTTAGAGAAATATTTTCCAGCTTCGAGGGTAGCCAACATTCGAAAAGAAAGATGTGGTGTAAGACAGGACATCAGAGAATCCCTACATGCATATGGAGAGCGTTTCAAGAAGTTATGTACAAATTATCCCATCATCAAATTAGTGAGCAACTTCTCATCCAATATTTCTATAAAGGCCTTCTACCAACTGATAGGAGTGTGATTGATGTTGCTAGTGGAAGAGCTTTGGTAGATAAAACTCCCGAGGGTACAAGGAGCCTAATTGCAAACATGGCAGCTAACTCTCAGTAATTTGGCACTAGACTTGACCTTCCTTCTAAACACATTAATGAGGTAAATATCTCATCCATTGAATAAAAAAATTGCTAGCCTAACTTCTCTTGTTCATCAAATGGATGTAGGTAATATGCAGAAAGCAAAGGCTTGTGGGATTTGTTCGTGGGACATCCAACCCATATGTGTCAAACTCTTCAAGAGGAACTCATTGAGCAAGTTAATGCAGAAGGTGGTTTTTCTGGACAAACGCAAAAGAATTATGATCCCTATTCGAACACATATAACAAGAGATGGAGGGATCATCCTAATCTTAGCGATGGGAATCCACAAGTAAATCAGCCCGCAACTCAAAATCGACCAAGCTTCTAGCAATATAAATAACCATACCCTCCTAGACAACAACCAAGCCAAACTTCCAATTCAGGTATGTCTTTGGAAGATATTGTTAAGTCTCTTGCCACTAACACTTTGCAATTCCAACATGAGATAAAACAATTCCAACAAGAGGCCAGGGCTAGTATTTAATGTTAGGACAATTAGATGGGCCAAATGGCAACATTAATTGGTTGGCTAGAAGCACAAAATTTAGGAAAATTACCCTCTCAAATAATAGTGAATCCAAGAAAAATGCAAGCGAAATCATCCTAAGCAGTGGTAAAGAGGTTAAGATTTCGGTAAAGGCAGCTCCACATCATCGGAGCAAGAAAAAGGAAAAAATGTCGTTGCAAACACAAATGTTCCAAATGACAATGAAGTACCAAAATGCAAGTTTTCACCTCTTTCTTATTATGAACCAGTACCCCATTTTCCTAAAACTTTAGCAGAATCTAGGAAATATGAACAAAATCAAGATCTATATGAAACTTTTCATAGATGCGAGGTAAATATTCCACTGTTAGATGCTATTAAACAAATACCTTGTTATGCTAAATTTTTGAAAGAATTGTGCACAATTAAGAGGAAACAAAAATTTAAAGGATGTGAGAATGTGAGAGTTGGGGAGAATGACTTAGCAGTAATTCAAAGAAAACTTCTTACAAAGTACAAAGATCCAAGTATATTTACTATTCCTTGTATGATATGTGACACTAGATTCGAAAGGACATGTTAGATTTAGGAGCTTTCATTAATGTCATGCCATATTCTATATATACTTCGTTGAAACTTGGATCTTTGAATAAAACTGATGTTGTGATTCAATTGGTTGATAGATCTAATACCTATCCTCAGGGTGTAGTTGAAGATGTCCTGTGCAAGTTAATGATTTGATTTTTCCAACTGATTTCTATGTACTTGATATGTAAAATAGTGATGAGACTATCCCTATTTTGTTAGGAAGACAATTCTTAAAGACATCCAAAACTAAGATAGATGTTCATAGTGGCACACTTACTATGGAATTTGATGGTGAAATTATTAAATTTAATATTTATGATGTCATGAAATATCCTGAAGATAATAATTTGGTTTATTTTATTGATGTGATTGATTATTTAGCACAGAAAGTTTTTAAACTTGATGGAAAAGAGGGATTAGAAGTTGCCATTAGTAAGCATCTTGAGAAAGAGAATAAGGATTTAACCTTAAGCACTGATTTGCAGGAAACGGTTGCAGTGTTTAATGATTTTCCCCAGTTACAATAGTTAATTAAGGTTCTTTATATTGCATTACCAATTCCTAATTAGAGACATGTACCCTATGTTTTGCAGGCTCCCACTCTAGATTTGAAGTCTCTCCCTAACCACCTCAAGTATGTGTTCCTTAGAGACGGAGGAAGGTTACTAGTGATCATCTCCAGTAAACTTAGTGCACCACAAGAAGAAAAGCTTGTACAAGTCCTTAAGGAGCATAAGATGGCCATTGGTTAGACAATTGAGGATATTAAAGGAATTAGCTCATCTACATGCACGTATTGTATCTTACTTGAAGTGGAAGCAAAACCTTCTCGTCAACCGCAAAGAAGATTGAACCCGCCCATGATGGATACAGTGAAGAAGGAAATCTTCAAACTTCTTGAAGTTGGAGTGATTTATCCTAATTCAAATAGCACTTGGGTTAGCCTGGTTCAAGTGGTTCCTAAAAAGACTGAAATAACTGTTGTGAAAAATTAGAATAATGAGTTAGTTCCCACCCGTATTCTGAATGTGTGGCGGGTTTGTATAGATTATAGAAAATTAAATGCTCTAACCTGCAAAGACCACTTCTTTTTACCTTTTATTGATCAAATGCTTGAAATGTTAGTTGGCCATTCTTACTATTGTTTCCTTGATGGTTATTTAGGTTATTTTCAAATTGCAATTGTTCTGGAGGATCATGAAAAGATAACTTTTACATGCCCATTCGGGACTTTTGCATATCGTCGCATGCTCTTTGGACTTTGCAACGCTCCATCCATTTTCCAATGGTTTATGGTTAGTATATTTTCAGATTATATTGAGCATATCATAGAAATCCTCATGGATAATTTCACAGTTTATGGAGACTCTTTTAATAATTTTTTGCATAACCTTACACTTGTTCTTCAGAGATGCATAGAACCTAACATTGTGTTAAATTCTGAAAAATCTCATTTTATGGTTGAACAAGGTATGGTTTGTGGTCATGTTATTTCATCTAGGAGAATTGAGGTAGATAAAGCTACAATTGCTATTATTCAATCTTTATTTTATCCCATTAGTGTGCAGGAAGTTCATTCTTTTCTTGAGCATGGAGGCTTCTATCGTAGATTCATCAAAGACTTCTCCAAAATAACATTATCCATATGCAAGTTGCTACAAAAAGATGTAGCTTTTGAGTTTGAAGAGGCAAGTAAAAAGGCGTTTGATAAGCTGACGGAATTGTTGATACCCAACCCTCTGACTGGAACTTTCCTTTTGAGATAATGTGCGATGCAAGTGATGATGCAGTGTAGTTTTGGGTTAAAGGATTGGAAAAGCTTCCCATGCCATTTATTATGCTTCCAGAATTTTGAATGATGCCCAGAGAAATTATTCTACAACTAAAAAAGAAATCTTAGCTATTGTTTTTGCTTTAGAGAAATTTCGATCATATTTTCTTGGTAATAAGGTCATTGTTAACTCTGATCATGTAGCTCTTCGTTATTTGATAACAAAAAAGAGGCAAAACCAACATTAGTAAGATGGATACTTCTCTTAAGTGAATTTCATTTGGAGATCAAAGACAAAAGAGAGATAGACAATGGCGTAGCAGATCATTTGAGTCGTTTAGTTCATGTGGATGATGAACTTCATTTGTAGGAAACATTTCCTGATGAGCAATTGCTCTATGCGAGTGTAACATTACCTTGGTATGTGAATATTGAAAATTATTTGGTTACTAATTTGTTACCTCCTAGTTTGTATATGGCTCTAAGAGATAAGGTCTATGTGTGGAATGACCTATACTTATGGAAGCATTGTACAGATCAAGTGATAAGAAGGTGTATTCCTGAAAATGAGATTATTTCTATTCTCACATTTTATCATTCTTATCCTTGTGGAGGTAACTTTGGAACTAAGAAGACGTCGAGAAAAGTGCTAGAATGTGGTTTCTATTGGCCAACTATATTCCGAGATTCAAATTCTTTTTATAAGTCATGCAAACATTGTCAAAAGATGGGTAATATATCCCAAAAGAATTAGATACCACAAACACCCATACTATTTTGTGAAATTTTTTTATGTTTGAGGCTTCGATTTCATAGGACCGTTCCCTATATCTTTCGGTTTTGTTTACATTTGCTTACTGTTGATTATGTTTCAAAATGGGTGGAATCTAAGGCCACTAGAACTGATGATTCTAAAGTCGTTACAGATTTTATAAGGTCTAACATATTCTCCAAGTTTGGAATTCCAAGAGCTCTAATAAGTGATCGGGGCACTCATTTTTGCAATCGAACTGTGGAGACTTTGCTAATAAAGTACCATGTGACCCACAAGGTGTCAATAGCCTATCATCCACAAACTAGTGGGCAAGCAGAAGTGTCAAACCGAGATATCAAGTCCATCCTTGAAAAGACGGTCCATCCAAGCAGAAAAGATTGGAGTTTGCGCTTAGATGATGCCTTGTGGGCATATAGGACTGCATACAAGATATCCATTGGTATGTCACCTTATCGGTTGGTGTTTGGAAAATCATGCCACCTTTCAGTTGAGTTAGAATACAAAGATTATTTGGCTATCAAGAGTTTCAACATAAATATGGATGAAAGTGGCGAACATAGGAAATGGTAATTACAAGAATTGGAGAAAATTCACAATGATGCCTATGAGAGTGCAAGGATTTACAAGAAAAAGATGAAGGTATTTCATGATAAGATGATCTCTAGGAAGGAGTTTAAAGTTGGTCAAGAAGTCTTATACCATTCACGATTTTGTTTATTTTCGGGTAAGTTACGTTCTCGTTGGATTGGACCATTTGTTGTTACTAATGTTTTTCCTTATGGTGCAGTTGAAATTCAAAGTATATCAACTTCCAAAGTGTTCAACGTTAATGGCCATAGGCTCAAACCTTTCTATGAAGGTCTCCAAGTAGAGAATGTGACAGCATGGGACCTTGATGATCCAATTTATACTGGTTGAAGAGGAAACGTTGAGTCGAGCTAATGAAAATAAACAAAGGCAATGCTTAGAAGGTAATCCAATGGAAGTTCGTTCATTTATCTTTTTATTTTTGTATTCATATTGTGGTTATTTTTGTCATTTAATTGAGGACAATGTAAGCTTTAAGCGTAGGAGAGGGGATTTAGGTTGTGTTTGAGTTGTTTTGATATTAATGTGAGTTTAAATTTTGAAAAAAAAAATAAATAATATTCAAAAAAAAAAGTGATGGTTTTCAACGATTTTTGGTTGTGTATGCTATTTACTAGATTCAATTAAGATTTTGAAGAACTCATAACATGATTGAATAAGTAATCTCCGAACTTAAAGTTAATTAGTCTAGTTATTTTCTTTGGCGATGATAGTAACTAAATTTTGTAGAGAAAAGCTGGTGAAATTTTTAGCCTTTAGACTAACACATCCATATCAGCCTCACTATTTTCGTGATATTCTTCCATGGATTTGTTTCTCTAAATTTGCCTTGATTCTCATCATGGCCATATTTATACATGCATGTATGAACATGATTAAAGCCATCTTTGTTATATAAGTTAGCTACCTAAGCCAAATAGCCTACCTTGTAATTAATTTTTCCTTTTGTTGAATCTATTTGAACTTGATTGCCCTTTCCTTTTTCTAAACCCACGTTACGAGCTTTAACAAAAAAATGTCTTTACCCAAGTCGTAAAGCTAGTGGAGTATTGTTCATCATTATGATATGTATGGGTACAAAAGAAATAAGTATTGGGTGTCTGAATTTATGGTAGGGATATGACTAGTGAAATGGAACATGTTTTCAGTCTCAATTCACAAGTTCCATTGTTGGTGTAATACTAGGTGTATCAACGAGCTGAACCGAAACTTGAAGCTCGGGTTCGACTCGAGCAAAAATAGTTCGGGCTTTTTTTTGCCCTAGTCGAGCTGAGCAAAAGATTGGCCAAAAAATGAAAGCTTGACCCGAGCTTTTGGCTCAGGCCTTAGCGGGCCGAGCAGGCATGAATTTAAAATTCGTGAATTTAAAATCTATTTTTAAAATTTTTCAATTTTTTTTTAATAAAGTTCAGCTCGGTTGGCCGAAATGGCCCGTGTCACTGGCTCAGCTCGAGCTGATGCCCCAAAATAGGGCTTAGCCCGATCCTCAGCTAGATGGTCCCGAGCACGACCCGACTCAGGTTTTTCCCGGATTGAGCTACATGCCGCCTGAGCTGACGAGCCTTTTTGACATCTCTATGTAAAACTTTCTACAAAAAAAAATGATGGAAGAAAATGACTTTTACTGTTACAAATTGTCCATATTCATAATTCCTCCTGAAATTTCAAGAAAATTGATTTATTTATGCGGGATAGATGCAAATTGAAGGATCTGCTGAGTAGAGTGATGGGCTTTACATGTCTTATATATTTGAGCTTAAGTTGATTTATTTTTGCTCCACTAGTTTCGATGGCTTTTGAGCTACATTCCCAAATATTTCCCACCTTGATCCTAAGCCTCGTTACAACCTTCGAAAAGCCCTTATGATTTGTGTTATACATGTAGTCTAATTAGTGGAGAATAAGAAGATATGCAAGCATATGGTAGATCATCTCCATTGGAATGAATTTGAGTGAAACACATACCCTTCAAACACATGAGAGACGAGTTCTTCCAGGAGGGTCTATGTGAAAATACTTGCTAATTGATTATAAGTTGTGTGAGAATATTTGTTCATGATGTGTTAGGTGTTTTAAGGAGTTTGATTGTTCTACGTTTTTGACATTACAACCTTGATATTTTTTGGGAAAGTAAAAATTGAGTTTTACTCGAGAACGAGCAAAAGTTAAGTATGGGGAAATTTGATGAGAATGTAAAATGTTATATTTTTCATCCCTTTATCTTATGCTTTTGTGATTAATTGATGTCTAAATGTACTCATTACTCTTATATTTTGATTTAGGTTGCAATTGGATGAATATGGAGGAATATAGAAGAAATAAGTGAAAAGGGACTAAAGTGAAAGAAAATAAAAGCTCAGGGACCAAATTACAAATTTCCAAACTAGAAAAGAAACCACAAATCAAGAAAACGAAGTTTGAGGACGGAAATGCAACAATTGCATAGATATCAATGCTACGCGGTATATCTATGCGGTCCCATACATGGTTTCAGAGAAATGAAGGCTGAGTTTCAAAAGAGATGAAAATTTCTCATTTGGTATTTCACAGTAACTCGCCATTGGTAGTCAATCAGATCAATGAGGCCTACCAAACTAAGGAAGAAATGATGAATAGCTATCTTCAAATTGTTAAGCAAGAATTTGAGAATTTCCGAACTGTTTTGGTCAAACAAATTTCCCAAACTTAGAATGGTCATACTGACGCCTTAGCTCGGCTGGCCACAAATAAGGGAATAGAAGAGTTTGATAGCATTCATGTAGGAAGGATAATCCATCATGCCATTGAAAGCCTAGAAGCTGTCTCCATGATGATTGATCACAAGCCTACATAGATGGATAAAATTAATTCCTATCTATGGATGGGGTACGCCATGAAGATCCCATTGAAGCAAGAAGACTCCAGATGAGGTCAGTAAGGTACACATTAATTAAGGATGTGCTCTACAAACAGGGATATTCGGTACCTTTGTTAAGATGCCTGAATAAAGAAGAAGTACTTTATGCTTTACATGAAGTACATGAGGGAGTATGTAGAAATCATTTCGGAAGACAATTGTTAGCTCATAAAATCACGCGTTAAGGATATTTCTAGCCCACTATAAATCGAGAGGCATTAGAATTTGTGAGAAGATGTGATAAATGTCAATACTTTGGTCCTAACATCAAGTGTCCACCAGAAAAGCTAGACTTTGTAGTGGCTCCTTGGCCGTTCTCCAAATGGCGGGTTGATTTAATTGGCCACATGCCCCTTGGAAAGGGTGGAACGAAGTTCGTGATTGTTGCAGTTGATTGTTGTACTAAGTGGGCAGAGGCTGAATCACTTACTAAGACCACCGAACAAAAGACCACTCATTTTATATGGAAGTCCATTGTGTGTAGGTTTGGAATACTTCATTCCATGGTAACAAATAATGGAAAGTAATTCGACAATACTTGTTTTGCAAACTTTTGCGAGGGACTTGGCATAGAGAAGCATTTCTCCACACCAAACCATCCTTAAGCTAATAGTCAAGTTGAAGCAATCAATAAGATCATCAAGCATACCCTAAAGGCAAAACTCGATGCTTTTAAGGGAAGATGGGTTGAGGAACTCCCTAGTGTACTATGGTCTTATCGTACTACACCTAGGAATAGCACTGGGAAAATCCTTTTCTCTCTGGCTTTTGAGGTGGAAGTTGTGATCCTATTAGAGGTAGGGATTCTTTCTATTCAAATAACAATATACAAAGAGGATGGGAATGATAAAGCTTTGCGTGGAGAATTAGACCTAATAGAGGAAATGAGGAATGAGGTCGAAATCAGGAATGCTGTATACAAACAACGCAATGCAAAATACTACAATTAGAAGGTCAGGAAACGGGTATTTGAAGTCGGTACTCTGGTGCTAAGGAAAATTTTCCTCAACACTAGATTATCTAGCTCTGGATCTTTAGGACCTAATTGGGAATGTCCCTACAAAGTAACGAGAGTACTACTCAAAGGAGCCTACGAGCTGGAAGATATGGATGGTAGACCTTTGTTTCACTCTTGGAATGCAGAACACCTCAAAAAGTATTACCAGTAGGAAGTGAATGTATTTTGTACTACAAATCTATAATAAAAACGTGTGTTTTATCCAAAAATAGCAAAAGTATTTTTTGTTAGCCAACCGAGCTAAGGTTGCATGTGCTGCAACACTTAGATAAACTCTCTTAAGAAAATTATAAAAGCCTTGCTCGTTTGCAAGCTAAGCTAAGGTTGCATGTACTACAACACTTAGGTAAATTTTCTCTTGAAAGAAATTTTAAAAGACTTGCTCGTTAGCAGGCTAAGTTAATGTTGCAATAAATTTTCTCTTAAGTAAATTATAAAGCCTTGCTCGTTAGCAAGCTGAGCTAAGGTTGCACGTGTTGCAACACTTAGATGAATTTCCTCTTAAGGAAATTATAAAAGCCTTGGTCATTAGCAAGCTGAGCTAAGGTTACTTATGTTGCAACACTAATGTAAATTTCCTCTTAAAGAAATTATAAAGCCTTGCTCGTTAGCAAGTTGAGCTAAGATTGCATGTGCTGTAATACTTAGGTAAATTTCATCTTAAGGAAATTATAATAGCCTTGCTCATTAGCAAGCTGAGTTAAGGTTCCATGTACTGTAACACTTAGATAAATCTCCTCTTAAGGACATAATAAAAGCCTTGCTCATTAGTAAGCTGAGCTAAGGTTGCATGTGCTATAATACTGAGATAAATTTTCTCTTAAAGAAATTACAAAAGCCTTGAATTGTTAGCAAGACGAACTAAGGTTACACAACACCTAGACAAATTTCTATTGCAAAAGTAGACAACATTTTGCGCAAAATAAAAAATGAACAACATTCATTCATAATAAAACAAAATAAGAACTTGACATCATTCATTTAGCAATGTTTAAAAAAACAATGTTTAAGAAAACATTAAGTAAATTCGAAGGAAGAGGTGGGTCTTCTAGAGCTTGAACATTATCTTCAAGGTCTTCATCAACAGGGGAAATATGAACTCCAGCTACCTCATACAATCTTTGGAGCTTCTTCTTTTGCTCCTCCAGATATTCTACCAAGAAGGTCTATCATAATTTGGTCTTTCCTGCCAATATGCTTCACGAGCTCTCCCAAGGCCACAACATAGGCGTCTTGAGCTAGTGCATTAAAATCAGGAGAGGCCCTCCAAATTTTCACTGCCTTAGAAGCTTTAACTTCAGCTTCTTCAGCCTTCTTGGTTGCTCCTTCAGCCCTTTTCGTAGCTTCATCAGCCCAAGCTCATTCATCGTCAGCTCGTGTTTTTTCCTCTTCAGCCATCTTTTTCTCATTGGCTGCTCATTGGGTAGCCTTCTCTCCCCAAATCGGCAGGGCCTCATTGTCATCCATATACCTCAATTCTGAGGCTAATTTGGCTTCAAACTCAACTCCCATTTTATTGAGGCGATCCTCATAGTTTTTCTCTTTCTCCGCGAACCTTGCCCATTCAGCCTCTATATTTTCAAATAAGCCTAAGGCTTGGTTCTTTACCTCGAGTGTTTTATCTAGCTCAACTTTGACCTGAGCAAAGAAAAGTAGTGTAAAGCAATTTATGAACTTGAGCAAATTACCTTATCAACTATAGACATCGTATATAAAATTGATCTATGGCTGTGGAGCTTAGCGGAGATAATTACCTCACCTACAGGCATCTCAGCAAAGAACCGATTATCCCTGTCATTCCAGCTTCTAGTAAGGAGGTTGGCAGACTCTCTAAGAGGTGAAGAAAGTGCTGCAGTAGATTTTCTTGAAGGGGATGGAGCTCTGAGGAAATCCAGAAAAATGTCGATGGGTAGCCCATCAAATTTTTGACATTTAGCCTTTGCTAGTCTAGGTACCTTCCCTGCGACCTCGAGGAGCCAACTCCAACAATTTTTGGGGCTGAAGGTGGTGTCGTGATTGATTTTTGGAAAGGCACCTTAGGTGAAAACCTCTCAGGAGCTAAGGCCACTGGGGTAGGCTCTGATGGTGTTTCCACAGATAGACAATGTTTTAAAGGTTGAGCATTCTGCTCAATCTCAATTTCTTCAGGTCGACTCACAATTTTAAATGGAGCCTTCCTCTTTTTGCCTTTGGTAGCAGTTGTTGCTTTTACTACTTTGTATTCCAACATCTCTTGATCTTGATCTAAAACAAAAGAAACAATAGGTATATGTTAGTTCTCCACGTAGGACAAATGCTAATTGTAATACTAATTAAAATACTTACCAGAAGAAGTTGGATAGAGGTAGAAGCCTTGGCTGAAGTTGAGGTAGGAAGAAAAGACTGGAACAATCCCACTTGAAATAGGTTGGAATCCAATATCACGAATTTGTAGGACCTCTGTTTCTTTGGGAGGGCTCTGATAACGTCAGGTCGCTATTGGATTATCGAGGTCAAAGTCACATTTTTGTAGTCTGCAGATAGAGCCAAATAAATTAGGAATATGCTTATAAAACAAAGTGCAAAAAGATACAAAGGTTATATTGACTTACATAATGGGTGATAGAGAGTAGGAACTACGTCCTCCCTATTTACCTTGGCAGGGTGGAACTGCCACTCTCCCAAAAGGTAAAAGAACTCCTCCTTCCATTTCTTTATTGGGAAGTGAGTGTCTAAAACTAAAGTTCCACATAGGGTTGGCACTAGCATACCACCAGCCAGTGTTCTTCATGTCCTCCTTAAAGGTAAAAAGGGAGTTGAATTGTGCTACGTTTAATTCGGGATGACCTAACTTACTCCACAAAATTCAAGTGGCAATTAATGTTTTCAAACCGTTGGGGCACGGTTGGGTAGGAGCTATTCTCCAAGAAGAAAGAAATCTACGAACAATTCTAGGGAAAAGAAGTCTTAGCCTAGCGTTTAGGATGGCATATCTTAGCCTAGCGTTTAGGATGGCATAATTTAAAGCTACATATCCTACTAGTAGAGCATTAGCTAGGTCAGATGAGGTAGGAATCACTAATTCTATCGAGCAGAGGATACTATATTTTGCTCTTATACTCGCTAGCATATCCCTAATCGCTACTGACCTATATGAATCTGCCTCCCATTCCTGTGAACTTCCTTTATCTCTCTCATGAGACCCGACCTCTTCTCTCTCAGTGTTTTGTTCCATATTTCTAGAATGACCTAAATCTTCTGGATAAATTGTGGAGATTGGGGCTGGAGTTAATATCTCTTGATAGTCTGAACTCGTAAAAGATATAAATGTGGATATTGTTTCTTCCTGTTGGTTA
>CAIGRB010037994.1:0-22985 GCA_903798255.1 Fraxinus quadrangulata
CTCCTACCCAGTATCCCGTATTATTTCATCCTTGCCATTAAAAGTTTGTGGATGTACGGCATTTGTGCACATTCATCAACAACACCGAAGCAAATTTGACCCAAAGGCCATCAAATGTCTCTTTCTTGGCTACTCCTACTAAAAAAGGCTACAAATGCTACTCACCTATCACTAGAAAATTCTATACATCCATGGATGTAACATTTTTTGAAAATCAATCATATTACCTAAAAACTCACATTTAGGGGGAGAATTTCACTATACAAGAATGTAATCTTTGGCTTGACACCTTCTTCCCACCAGAAATCGAGTCCAACACATCTATTCAACCAGAAATTGAGCCAAACACCATAATAACTCAAATAGCTTTGCCCAACACCCAAGACCATATCACTCCAATTCAAACTCAACATGCAGTTAATAATGAGCTACGAGTTTATTCAAGGAGGAAGAGGGTTGAAGAGGAGAAAAGAGGATTGCACACTTCCTGTGCAAAACCATGAATCCAATCCGCATCCAGATAGTCCAAGTAACACTATTCATGAAATTCAAATTGATATTGCAGCCAATGATGATCTTGATGTTCCAATTCCTGTTGTTTAAGATATGAGAAAATAGAGTTTTCCTCTCTATAATTCTTTAAAAGTCGTTGGAGTCGATCCAGGGCACTGAGGGTTTTGCTTTCCATCATTAATTAAATAGCTAATGATATTTCTTACAAAGTAATGGAAAGACTAGAAATCAAAAAAAATTCATAATGGATAAGTGAGATCACCTTCATCTGAATTTTCACTAGCCCATGACTGTCCCTTTCGAATTGACACTGATCGTGATACCATGGAGCTTGACTTGTAACCCCCAAGATATTTAGAAGAGTGGTTTGTTCCATTCCCAGAAGCTACTGATGCACTTGAATTTGTGTTGACCAGAGATTCTCCACCAAGTCTCATGCTTCGTCGTTGTCTGGAATCAGAAAATAATCTCTCAGATACCTGAATGCAAATGGATTAAAGACTCAGTAAACTAAAACACAACAAGCATCAACGTTGAATAAGATCAAGAGACATTCAAGTACATATCAAAGAAACAAAGAGAAATGCTGGATGCTGATACAATTAAAGACATGTAACTGATAAAATCATTTAATATTTAAAGGAAACATAAAGGAGCAAAAACTGTACGGCAGAACGAGAAAGAAACAAAATCTACGAGTAAATCTAAGCTGTAGCTTGAAAGTAAGAATATTCGAGAGCTTAACATCATCTCTGAAACTCCATACATATACAAACATAAAAAATCTAAACAAAATTTGAACTAAGCACCAGTTGAACCACAAACCAATTTACTTGAAGCTGCGACTCTTGACACAAACAATTATAGAAGGGGAAAGTAGGGAAGTGAGTGCAAAAATTATCAAAGTTGGGTGTCGCAAGCAAGTAAACGAAAATTGGAAAAAAAAAATAATAATAATAAANTAAAAAAATAATAATAATAATAATAATAATATATATATTTTACTAAAAGCACATTATAAAGTCGGGTGATTTTTTAACTGATTGATGACAGTTCTCAAAAGTAACAATTAGTTAGCATAAAGGAAAATTTCAACCAAGACAAGAAGGAATTCCATGTTCCTAAAGAAGCAGCCATTGATACAGTAAAATGGTTACATAAACATCCCTAAATGTAATTGATTCTTTTAAGTTTTAACCTATAATACTGTGAAATTAGACTCCTGGCAATATAGAATAACACAACACAAAAATGAGTCTAGCACATATCATTCTATGTACATATATATATATATAGGTAGAGTCAGGCACAACTTCTAGAATGAGCAATCAACATGTAGGTAGGCTTTACAGAATGGAGTTCACCAGAACTGCATCTCCATTATATTTGGTATTTGGTGAACTTACCTCTGGAGAAGTAATTGGGATTTAAAAGTCTCTCCCAGCAAAAATTTTTGGGGAAAATAAAGTACATATACCACCAAAGTTCACTAGTCTGTAATGGACAGTTCAAAGATGGAAATCACAGAACCCTTCTATAATGACCCACCAAACCCTCAATACTTTTTCAAATGTACTTACATGACCTAAATCCACAGGGAAGAGTCGACAAAAGCGCAGACAGCACTTAAATGCTTATGCATGCATTTGTAAGGACATGCACAACTTTTCACTAATAATTTCTTGTATAATAACCAATATAGTCCCCTAAAGTTTTAATTCAGTGCACCCAATTTGTTAGCAATGCTTTCATATTTACCAGCAAAAATTCACGTGCTCAGACAAACCTAGAGTTTATGACTGAATTGCCGTTAGCTATACATAACGTAAATAAAAGAACTAGACAAATTACGAGTGACTACACTTTCAACTCCCCACCGATACAACACATCAATCTTAGAAAATCAGTGCTGCCTGACTGCAAATGTCACAAGCCAACAACACTAGTTAAACCTCCTCCGCCACAACATTGCACAGCTGTCTAAACTTTTACTGACATAATATAAAAAATAACCATCAAACCAATTCCACTAACTGAAACAATAATATTCTAGAACCCATTACCACTGCCTCGTATTAGAGGGTGCACACTAATCACCAAATGAAAACAGAAAAAGAAATGAACAAATTGTATCTGGACAACGATCTTTCTCACATTTCTAGGCCAGAACGTGATCATGCAATAGTGGTTTTGTAGAGAAGCGATCTAGGCATGTGGGTGGAGGGTACTGCAGCAGTCTATTGACAGCAGGCAAAAATACCTGGACCAGGTCCAGACAGCATTTATCAGGTTAATTCATTTGATCTTTCTATTTTTCAGCTTCTTGAATATATGAAGAACAAAAAGAAAAAAGGAAAATGTTGGAAAGTTTCCTATTTCTCTAAGAGAATCTCGGCTGTAAATGTGTGAATATCCTAGGATAGTTAGTTTCCTTAGAAGTTAGCATTTTTTTTATTCTTTTCTTTTCTTTCCTTTAATTTATTCTTTCCTTCTATTCTTCTGTTGTAACTCTATTTATATAGACATGTACCTATGTTATGATTAATGAGAATTATATTTCCACAAGTGGCTCTCTCATTCTAGATGGTATCAGAGCAAGATCCGGCTCTTGACCTTTTGTAAACCCTAGTTTCCCTTGGCAGCAAAGGGTTTTCTTCCTTGTTCAAACTCTGCCCTTCTCTTCTGTTGCTGTAGGTGGCTGAAACTCCAAACAAAGCTAAAGTCGAAACCAAATCTGAAACCAGAGCTACCCATTCTGAACCACAATCTGTCCAAATTACCAATATACGATTGAATGAGGCTAACTTTCTACGGTGGTCACAATCTGTCAGGAAGTATATTCGCGGAAGAGGGAAGATAGGGTACTTGACTGGTGAAGCTAAGGAGCCTGAGAAGATAGACCCATCTTATACTGTATGGGATGCTGAAAATTCCTTGGTGATGGCATGGCTTGTGAATGCTATGGATGAAGAGATTAGCGCTAATTACCCGTGCTATTCTACTGCAAAGGAACTCTGGGACAATGTGAATCAAATGTACTCTGACCTTGGGAATTACTCTCAAATTTATGAACTACAACAGAAGATCAGCAACACTTATCAAGGAGACGACAGTGTAACAAGGTATTTCAATGTTCTTAAGGGCCTATGGCAAGATCTGGATTTATTGAATGAATATGAATGGAAAAATCCTGATGATTGCAAACACAATCAGAAGATGATGGAGAATGCAAGGATTTTTAAATTCTTGGCCGGACTTAATGATGAGTTTGATGAAGTAGGGGGAAGAATCCTAGGGAGACAGCCTCTACCCCCACTCGGGAAAGTGTTTTCTGAAGTACGACGAGAAGACTGTCGAAGGAGTGTGATGATGAAGAACAAGGAGGTTCAAATTGTGGAAAATTCTGCTCTAGTTGCCGCCAATAGTCCTGCCCCTCATGCATCTAATAACACAGATTTGGCTACAGCCAATATTTCTGCACAGCAGCCTTACTCTAATCAAAGGAGGCTGAAAGATAAGTCTCGAGCATGGTGGGACTACTACAAGATGCCATGCCATACTCGAGAAAATTGCTGGAAACACCATGGAAAGCAGACAAACTGGAAGAACAACAAATCTAGATCCTCTAGCAGAAATCATGCAGTCCCTAAAGCCAATGAAGCTAATTTCCTAAGTGTTGAGCAGGTGGATCAACTTCTTCAACTGCTGAAATCTACTTCTGCATCCGGTCTTCCTATTGGTTCATTAGCTCAAACGGGTGATAACTCTAGTGCCTATCCTTGTAGCTCAAACAACATGGATTATTGATTCGAGTGCATCTAATCACACGACTAGTACCTCTCAGTTGTTTCAATCTTATTCTCCCTGTTCTAGTAATAAAAAGATTAGAATTGCAGATGGAAGTTTGCCATCTATCGCTAGAACAGGTTCGGTCCAAATCTCTGAAAAAATAGAACTCAAATCTGTCCTTCACATCCCTAAACTTGCCTGTAACTTGCTGTCTGTTAGTAAACTTTAACAAGGCTCCAATTGTCGTGTCATTTTCTTTGATTCCCATTGTGAATTTCAGGACCAACTCTCGGGGAGGATGATTGGCAGTGCTAGGATGATTGGACTCTACTACTTTGATGAGACTTTATTCAACAATAAACAAGCTCAGGGTTTGAGTAGTAGTACTAGATTTGTTTCTATACGTGAACAAATAATGATTTGGCATTTTAGACTAGGACATCCTAGTTTTCTCTATTTAAAACATTTGTTTCCTAGCTTATTTAAAAATTTGGATTGTATTTCTCTTCATTGTGATGTTTGCCACATATCTATAAGTCACCGAAGCACTTATCAATCAAAAGCTTATCATTCTTCCAAACATTTTTATTTAATCCACGGTGATGTTTGGGGTCCCTCAAAAATCACTACTACTTCTGGTAAAAAATGGTTTGTTACATTTATTGATGATCATACACGTTTGTGTTAGGTGTATTTGTTGAGTGATAAATTTGAGGTTGCAAGAATTTTCCAAAACTTTTATAATATGGTTGAAACCCAATTCCTAACAAAAATCAGTATCCTTAGAACCGATAATGGTACTGAATATTTTAACAAATTTTTAGGAACGTTTCTCTCAACAAAGGGTATTCAACATCAATTTACTTGTCGTGACACCCCACAACAAAATTGCATTGCTGAGAGGAAAAATCATCACTTGTTAGAGGTTGCACGGGCCCTAATGTCTTCAATGCATGTTCCTAAATATTTATGGGGTGATGTTATTTTAACTATAAGTTATCTCATTAATAGGATGCCAACTCGAGTTTTAAAATTCATTACTCCGTTAGATTGCCTACAAAAATTGTTTCCTATTTGTCGGATAACATCGGACTTGCAACTAAAGGTGTTTGGATGCGCTGTTTTTGTTCATATACCGACCCATCTTCGATCCAAGCTTGATCCTAGGGCAGAAAAATGTGTTTTCCTTGGCTGTTTTCCTAATAAAAAAGGTTACAAATGTTTTAACCCTTTAACCAGAAAAATTCACATCAGTATGGATGTTTTTATTGAAAATCAGCCATTTTTTTGCCTTTACTATCTTCAAGGAGAGAAACAGGAAAATGAAGATGAGTTCTCGCAGACCTGCAAGCCTCTTCCCAATATTTTCCTTGACATTGACATCGATTCTTTAAAGGGTCAGGAAACCGATACCTTAACAGGTGAAAATAATGGACATCCTAGTCTACTTATACAAGGCATTCCTGATTCACAAACAGGGGGAGTACTATCAAATATTCCCTCATCTGAGCTTTGTGTTTATACCAGAAGAAGAGATCATAAGAACAATAGAGCTCCTTCTTCAAATCGAGAGCAAGACCAATCATCATCACCTTTACAAGTTGGTCCTCCTCAACATACTCCAGGTACTTCTTCTCTAGATCTTTCTTTTGATAATTCTTCGGATCTTGACCTGCCTATTGCCCTTAGGATAGAAGTTAGAACCTGTACCATACATCCTATTTCCAACCATCTATCATATCATAGACTTTCCGATACTTATAAGGCCTTTACTTCAAATGTTTCTCATCTGTTTATTCCAAGAACCATTCAGGAAGCAATGGATCACCCGGAATGGAGATTGGTTGTTCAAGAAGAGATGGATGCACTAATTGCTAATGGCACTTGGGAAATTGGTGACCTACCGAAGGGAAAGAAGACCATTGGCTGTAAATGGGTATTTACAGTAAAGTTTAAAGCTGATGGGAGTATAGAAAGGTACAAAGCTAGACTTTTGGGAAAGGGGTTCACTCAAACATATGGAATTGACTACCAACAAACATTTGCTCATGTAGCCAAGATGAACTCATTCAGTGTGTTACTTTCTCTAGCAGCTTACTCTAACTAGCCCTTATACCAACTAGAGGTGAAGAATGCCTTCTTAAATGGAGACTTAGAGGATGAAGTATTTATGGATCTACCACCAGGATTTGAAGGGAAAGGTGCCAAAGGCAAGGTTGGCAGATTGAGTAAATCGTTGTATGGTCTCAAACAATCTCCTAGAGCTTGATTTGAACGCTTTGGGAAGGTAACAAAGAGTCACCTCTACTGCCAAGGTCAAGCCGATCATACTATGTTCTATAGACACACTAGTGGAGGTAAAATGGCTATCCTTATTGTCTATGTAGATGATATAATTCTCACAGGAGATGATAGCAATTAGCTAGAGAGGTTTAAAAAGATTCTTGCTCAGGAGTTTTAGATCAAAGACTTATGAAGTATTTTCTTGGTATGGAATTTGCAAGGTCAAAGAAAGGAATTTTTGTTTCCCAACGCAAGTATGTCTTGATTTACTTGGAGAAACTGGTCTGCTAGGGTGCAAAGCAACAGAAACACCTATAGAGCCGAACATAAAACTCCAACTAGCTAAGGCTGAAGAAGTGACCAATAAAGAGCAATACCAAAGATTGGTAGGAAAACTCCTCTCTCTCTCATACGCGTCCTGACATAGCCTTTGCAACAAGCATGGTAAATCAATTTATGCAACCACCACTTTGATGTTGTGTACAAGATTTTAAAGTACCTAAAAGGCACTCCAGGTAAAGGTTTATTATTTGGAGGACATGGGAATTTATAGGTTGAAGTATAAACTGATGCAGATTGGGCTGATAGTGTCACTAATAAAAAGATCAACTTCCGGCTATTGCACTTTTGTTGGAGGAAATTTAGCCCCTATTTGTCATCCATTATTTTACATTCTACAACATTATTTTTTCTACAGTACTCATTTTCAACCACACATTCTTCATTAAAATAATTTTTTTTTTTCAAAAGTAATCAAATATTATATTAATCAAAGGTAATACACAGGAAGTGTATCATCAGTACAAATCGGCAAGGAATAACATAAAATTGGGCAACCCATCTAAATGCCTAGAAGCCACAGCATTAAACCAAGTAAACAATGTCAAATAAAACAACTCCCTAAACTGCTCTATTGTCCGTGTTAGGTCTTCAAAACAACGTCCATTTCTTTCTCTCCACAAACACCACACGACGTATCCTGGAATAAGGTCCCAAACAAGTTTGCTATCCTTATCTCGGAACTTTCTCCTCCATGTCTTTAACATGTCCTCCATACGCCTTGGCATCACCCAATCCATATGCTGCGACACCAAAATATCGTTCCACAATAAACGAGCAGCATCACAATGGAGAAATAAGTGATCAATCGTCTCCCCATCCCTCTTACACATATAGCACCACTCTGTAACATAAAAACCCCTTGTGCGAAGATTCTCCACCGTTAACACATGTCCTCTAACTACTGTCCATAATAAAAATGCCACTCGTGGTGGCAATTTACATTTCCATACCATCTTCCAGGAGAATGAACTCTCTTCAACTCCCGACAGAGATCTAAAATAGGTGCGAACTGAAAAAAATATCGTCTCGTGACAATCTCCACCTGCTGCTATCATCCTCTCCTACCCGGATATGCGCCTCGTATAGAGATGTCAGAAACAACGCATAATCATCCAATTCCCAGTCCTGCAGACCCCTGCCAAAAACAGTGTTCCAACTGAAGCTCCCATTATGATTATCTAAGACATCATTCACCATGGCAGAGGGCTCCAACGCAATAAGAGACAAAGAAGGAAATCTCACCTTAAGCGGTTGCTCTCCACACCAACAGTCATCCCAAAAGCTGATAGCACAAATCAAAAGCTTTTTTCATTTTTAACCACACATTCTCCATCAATCTACTATTTCATAATACATTTTTCAAAATTAAAGGAGCTCACATACCCTTAGTAACATGGCACAGCAAGAAACAAAATGTGGTGGCAAGGAGTAGTGCAAAGGCAGAATTTAGGGCTGTTGCTCATGGAATTTGTGAAGCTCTATGGATCAAAAGGTTGCTGGAAGAATTAAAGGTTACTAATTCACTACTAATGAAACTATATTGTGACAATAAAGCTACAATAGCTATTGCTCACAACCCAGTTCTTCATGATAGAACAAAACATGTGGAACTAGACAAGCATTTTATTAAAGAGAAAATAGATGAAATAATTTGTTTGCCATATATCTCGACAGTTGAGCAAGTAGCAGACATACTGACAAAGGGGCTGCCAAAAAAACAGTTTGAAAACCTCATTAACAAGCTGGCCATGGAAGATATCTTCAAGTCAGCTTGAGGGGGAGTGTTGGAAAGTTTCCTATTTCTCTAAAAGAATCTCGGCTAAAAATGTGTGAATATCCTAGGATATTTAGTTTCCTTAGAAGTTAGCATTTTTTTATTCTTTTCTTTCCTTTAATTTATTCTTTCCTTCTATTCTTTTGCTGTAACTCTATTTATATAGACATGTACCTATGTTATGATTAATGAGAATTATTTTTCCACAAGTAGCTCTCTCATTCTAGAGAAAAACTGACCATTTATCTCTCCATGTAGTTGTCCAAGTTCATCCTTCCCAGAGTGAACTTCGAGTGCATTCATCATATCATGTTTCAACAGCTTAGGAGCATTTTTATTATTAGGTAGATCTAATTATAATGCTGCCACACCTAGTCTAACCCATTACTTAAGTCCCAAAGAACCATACAGAAGCAGTTCAGTCTGGTGAGGATTTCTTTTACATGAAGAACACTGCCAGCTTGGTTTGGTTCTGACCAACGCTTGGCCATGCCATCTTAAGTGGCAACAACGGAATTGTAGGGTATGTGTAGAAAAGGTGTTGGTCTTCAACTAATGAGCACTACTTCATGGAGAGGTGCTCATGGAGGTGGATAGAATCAGCTAGTGTGGTGGTAGAGGTGGGTGGCAAGAAGGTGTTTGCATGTTTAAGGATAGGTGGAGGGTTTCACTTGTTGTGGTGCCTCTTTCTTCTTCCGAATTGAGGGTAACTGGGTCTCTTCCTTATCTCTTACAACACTTGCCAAATATGTGGATATCAAAAGATGAAGAGAATAAACTGATAGCGTAACAACTATTTTTCTTTCAACCTTACCCCAAGAAACTATAAATTCAAACTTAAGAACAAAGAAGAAGACCCTTACGAGTCCAATGAGAAATTCCTTTGAAGATGACCAAGGCGTGCTACATTCAAGGCTAATGCTAGTGTTTAAGTTCATATAGTATTGGTGGAGATGAGATTTTGAGGGATTGATAGGTAATTACTTCATTGGTGGGTCAATGTTCCTTCTTTTCCATATTAAGAGTTGTGCTAAAATTTTGGGAATGAAAACTTCATTAGGGGGATTGACAACTGAGTGCTCCACCAGTGAGTCGTTGGCGTCTTAATCCATATAAAGCCCTTGATTACCCACAAAAATAAAATGTAGTAATCTGTGACTCATTCTACTACGTACTTGTTAAATTGTAATTGAATGAACTCTCCTCCCTCACAGGCCTAGGCTCATTGCCGAATCACATTATATCATATGTTGTTACTATTTGTCATTTTCTCGTGTCATTAATGACTTTTCAGCTAGAACCGTGGCCAAGAGAGGGAGCACAAGAGAATGGGAATGATAACAACAGTGGAAGTACAAGTGATAATTCAAGAATCATAACAATGAAACAAAGGAGTGCCAATTATGTAACGATCATTAACAAAATATAAATATAGCAGAAAAATTTACAGTCCTAACCTTTCTTAATTTTCCCTCATCCAAAAACTTTCTCCTAGGACCAGGAACAGCAGAGTTCACCACTGATCGTTGAGAATTATCAGCTCCTAATGCTCTCATGTTTTGGCCATTCAATTGTGCATTTCTGCATATTGGAGGTGGAGCAACACCTGACAACTGCAAGGCATGTAACAGTTTAAGATCAAACAATTTAGCATAACAGTATGAAAAACCAGACAAATCGTGTTTTTCCGAGATATAATTGAATATATAAAGTGCCTTCCTGAAATAGGAAAATCAAATTCAATGAAGTCTAAGAAGAAACAGCATAGCATTATTTCCATTAAGAGTTAAATGAACATAGACTAAGAAAAGGAAGGAATTGTTAAGGAAAAGGAAAATGGACAAAAAACATATGTCAAAGTGCCATGCTCTATCATTTAGTACATGATTCATATTACTCAAGAACCGAAGGAACAAGACAATAGCAAAAATGGGTAATTTGGAGCAACAGGGTTAAAGCTTGATCACATGAATACAATCAAGAAAGAACAACAAATCATGAAAACAGCTCTGTTTTATTATCAAGTAGTAATTAAACAAATATCAGTTGAAGCCGATGTGATGCAGCAACACAGTGAAAAATTATGAAGCTACAGCTTTGACAAGCACCGCAAGCAACTGGACTTCAAATGGTACAAATTTGGGAGATTAAGGTGGTGGAGGCGGTTTTTAATTGTGTGCGCTCGTGCATGAGGGAGGGAGAGTGAGAGGGCAATAAGTAGAACCACAATTGTATCCATCCCTACAAACTTGAACAAAAGGGGTTTACAAAAAATTATTACCTCCATCCCATAAAGATTGTCATGTTTTCTTTTTTCGTATGTCCCAAATTATAGTCTTGTTTCTTATTTGATAGTGTAGTTAATATATTAGTTTTCTAATAAGCCCCTATTTAATGTGATTTGTTATCACAAATATAAACCACTCCATTATTCAATTGTTATTAGAACTATATATTAAAAATAATAATAATAATAATCCATCTTCCATGACATTTATTCATTTGTATTTGGAGTATAAAAAAAAGCCAACCATCATCTATTGTCATCATTGTCTTAAACCATGAGTAAGAAATTGAAAATCACCCATATTCCCTCAATGTTTAATTACCTTGAACATTGCATTGCATTGCATAATTTAATTACCTTGAATATTGATTACATTAATGTAGGTGTATATTAAAAAAAATGGTAGTAAAATTTATTGTTTCAAATATGTTTACTAAATTTTCCTAATTTGTATGAAAAAAGGACTATCTTTATGCTCGTCTCACCGTGACCTTATCTTGAATTCTCAAAACTTCCATCGCTCCATCCCCAAAGGGCAGAGAGACGAAGGTAGTAATAAATATGCCAATCGCAACATTAGGCAGCATAACCTTTGAAGATAAATGGAACAGCAAATCACTCAACCAATAACACACAAAGAACTAAAAAATGGTTGATATAGAAACAATAATTAAATAGCTTTCATAGGAGAATTGGGCAAGTAGAGAATATAAAGGATATGAGAGATCATAAGCGTTGATGTTGACCAAAAACCTGTCTTATTCCAATAAATTTGAGGCCAGCTAAATGAATCATTTTTAGCTACATCAACTGGGAGATGCAAGCAGCCACAATCAACGATGTAATGTAGGTTGGGCTGCCCAAGCCCACCACAACAAAATCCTGGCAGGCTGACCAGTCTGGACCAAAACCAAAAAGGTTTGTCCATATATTATAAAACAAAACTTGAACAATTTTTATTTTTATTTTTTACTATAAAGTGTGAAAATTTATTTTATAATTAGCCCATATGGGCATGCCCGAGCAGGCCCACCTAACCCCTCTAACCACAATAGGACATGTAAATTTTGATATTCGATTACTATCAAATAAAAAACTTAGCAAGTGCAAGATTAATTGTAAGTCCTACTTCTGCTGGATTGACTGCTCCAGCATAGTAAGATATTCGTAAGTGGGGCGAATGAAGTGAAAAGGATATTTGATGCACAACTTAGTCACCCATTAAATTTGGTTGAGGTCAAGAGTGTGCCCAACAATGAGTAAGCCGAAAGAAAGAAAATATGCATGATATGCAGGAACATACCTGTGACTGTGTAGTCATTGGAGGAGTATTATAAAATGAAAAATTAGCAGGACCACCATTTAGAGGCTGGTTAGAAACTACTCCATGATAGTTCCGGGAGACATCTTGTACATCATAGCCATGCATATCTTTCAATTGCCTTGGACTAACATCTTCTACTATTGGACTTCTGTTAGGAACAACAACATGGCCATCGTTTGATGCTTGCAAACTCTTGGAACTCAATTCATCATGCATGTATTGCTTTTCAACGCTTAGAGAAGCGGCTTCACTAAAAACTAAAGTTGCTTCTTCTGCTGCTCCTGAGATTATTAAAAAAGTAATAACCGAGTTGAGAAAATAAGAAAAGCAATGGTAGTAGCATTGCACCAGTTAACAGACGTGTGATCAAAGTCAAGATAAATAAGCACACAAATAGAAGACTGAGAACTAAATCCATCATGCAAGTGTATGTACAGACTAGGCAGTGAGACCAGGGAGAGATTCTTATAGCTTCTGTGTTTACGGCAACAAATCATAGCATATTCAGTTTGTTTGAAGAAACATGGAAATAAATTGTGCATGTTTCAAGAAAATAAAAAATTACATTTCTAAACAGAAACCTATAGCATTGACCACCCTGCTATAGAAGAGAAATGCTTCATTATTTTGGCCTTAGTTCCTTCAATATAAGAAGTGAAAGGGCAGAGATTTCTAAGCAAAAGTCAAAATTTCTGCTTGACGTAAAACAAAAGCACAAAAAGAAAGGGCAGACCGAACTTTCTTAAAAATTAGCATTTTGTGAATTTACTTGTGTATGCAACTAATTCGAATTTCCCTATAATTATCTCTTAAGAGTCATTATAAAGCCAAGACAATCCAACAAGAAAAATCTCATCATCAAGCCCTTTCCTAGAGTTACCAATCACATATTGTGGTTCACAGCTTAAGCGGTGCCCAGAAGCTTTCATATTCACCAAGTCTACTCTTTATATCAAGTCCTAACGCACACTTCCACAGCCTATAAGGCATTAGAGTGATTAAAAGTTTTAAAAACCCACCACAAACTCATTTATTGAAGCTGTCTACTTCATATCTTTTATCTGCCCACCTTCTTTCTTTTCCCATTAATAAAATTAATTCATAAAAGATATAAGTGATCATAATCGGTGTGTAAGTCTTAAGAACATTTCTCTTAATAATAATAACATCACAACCCAGTAATGCAATAAAACAGCTTTATGCATTTCAGAGTCATAATATTGTATTCAAGTGAAGTCAATTAACAACCTCGTGTTCTCTACAGAAAATTTTTGCTCGCACGCAAATGATATTTTTTTTTTTTTGAAAAGTAATCAAATATTGTATTAATCAAAGGTAATACACAGGAAGTGTATCATCAGTACAAATCGGCAAGGAATAACATAAAATTTGGTAACCCATCTAATTGCCTAAAAGCTACAGCATTAAACCAAGTAAACAATGTCAAATAAAACAACTCCCTAAACTGCTCTGTTGTCCGTGTTAAGTCTTCAAAACAACGTCCATTTCTTTCTCTCCACAAACACCACACGACGCAGCCTGGAATAAGGTCCCAAACAAGTTTGCTATCCTTATCTCGGAACTTTCTCCTCCATATCTTAAGCATGTCCTCCATACGCCTTGGCATCACCCAATCCATATGCTGCGTCAATAAAATATCGTTCCACAATAAACGAGCAGCCTCACAATGGAGAAATAAGTGATCAATCGTCTCCCCATCCCTCTTACACATATAACACCACTCTGTAACGTAAAAGCCCCTTTTGCGAAGATTCTCCGCCGTTAGCACCTGTCCTCTAACTACTGTCCATAATAAAAATGCCACTCGTGGTGGCAATTTACACTTCCATACCATCTTCCAGGGGAACGACCTCTCTTCAACTCCCGACAGAGATCTAAAATAGGTGCGAACTGAAAAAATATCGTCTCGTGACAATCTCCATCTGCTACTATCATCCTCCCCTATCCTGATATGCGCCTCATATATAGACGTCAAAAGCAACGCATAATCATCCATTTCCCAGTCCTGCAGACCCCTGCCAAAAACTGTGTTCCAGCTGAGGCTCCCATTGTGGATATCTAAGACATCCTTCACCATGACAGAGGGCTCCAACGCTATACGATACAAAGAAGGAAATCTCACCTTAAGTGGTTGCTCCCCACACCAACAATCATCCCAAAAGCTGATAGTATCGCCATTCCCTACAATAAATGTCAACCTATCCCTAAAATCGCTCCAGCCTCGCCGAATATACCGCCACAAACTCACCCCGTAAGGACCACGTCTTTCACCGGAGCACCATCCCCCCTCCGTAACACCATATTTTGCCCCTATAACAATCCTCCAAAAGCTTTCCCTTTCCACCCCAAAACGCCACAGCCATTTACCCAACAAAGCCTTGTTAAATAATACAAGACTTCTCAAACCGAGACCGCCAACTCCAATTGGAGAGCATACCGCCTGCCATTTAACCAAGTGCAATTTCTTCTCCTCTCCTAATCCTCCCCAAAGAAACTCCCTTTGGAGCCTTTCTAATCTTTTTGCCACTGCAACAGGAATAGGAAACAGAGACAAGAAATAAGTAGGAAGACTTGACAGAGTGGACTTTATGAGAGTAAGACGGCCCCCCTTAGAGAGATACATACGCTTCCACCCTGCTAACCTCCTTTCCATCCTCTCCACAATACCATTCCAAATCTGTGTACTTTTAAATCGTGCTCCCAGAGGCAGCCCGAGATAAGACATAGGCAAATGTGCCACCCTGCAGTCTAATATCTCAGCTAACTCCTCCACGTTGTCAACCTCTCCCACCGTGATAGCTTCAGATTTACCCAAATTTATCCTCAAACCCGAGACTGCTTCAAAGCATAAAAGTAGACGTCGCAAATTCCTGAATTGCTCAACATCCGCATCACAAAAAATCAGCGTATCATCTGCAAATAGCAAATGAGAGACTTGCAACTGCTCGACAACAAATCCCCTAATCAAACTTTGCTCCGCAGCCTTCTCAATCATCCTGCTAAAAGCTTCCATAACTATGACGAACAACAGTGGGGACAAAGGGTCCCCTTGTCTCAATCCTCTACTACTGCGAAAATAACCCTCCGGGGAGCCATTCACCATAACTGAGTATGAAACCGTAGAGATACAAAACTGAATCCATCGGCACCATTTCTCCCCAAAACCACATCTCCGGAGCATATACAAAACAAACCCCCAATTAACGTGGTCATACGCCTTCTGAATATCGAGTTTGCATAGCATTCCTGGGACCCCCATACGCAATCTTGAATCAATGCATTCGTTTGCTACAAGTACGGAATCCAAAATCTGGCGCCCTTTAACGAAGGCATTCTGAAATTTAGACACAACCTTCCCCAACACCTCCTTTAATCTATTCGCCAAAATCTTCGCAATTATCTTATAAACCCCACTCACTAGGCTAATAGGACGGAAATCCTTAATATCAATCGCTCCCGGTTTCTTAGGAATGAGCACAAGAAATGTAGCATTGGCACTACGTAGAAACCTTCCATGCTGAAAGAAATAGGTAAGGACGTCAACAATGTCTGAACGCACCACTTCCCAACAGCCCTTATAAAATGCGAAGGAAAATCCGTCTGGTCCTGGAGCCTTATCCTCATTCATACTGAACACAACCTTCTTAATTTCATCCTCCCCAAATGGTCTTTCTAACCAACTAGCATCATCCTCATCAATAGTAGAGAATTCTATCCCTTCCAGTTCTGGCCTCCAACCCATCTGCTCTCTATACAGAGACTGATAAAAACTAACCATATGGGCCCCGATATCACCCGGGTCCTCGTAAGTGATCCCATCAACCTCCACCATGGTGATTTGATTATTACGCCTATTGGAATTGGCTATCTTATGGAAAAATTGGGTGCATCTGTCTCCCTCTTTCAACCACTTGACCCTGGATTTCTGACGCCAAGCAATTTCCTCCATCTCCACCAACCTCTCCAACTCTACCCTTAATTCTCCACGTCTCGCTCTGTCATCTCCTGTCAACCCCTGATTCTCCTCCAACATATCCAACTCCTCAATATCTGAGAGGCATTGATTTTTGCGAAAAGAGACATCTCCCACCACTTCCTCACTCCACCTCTTCAGATCCTGTTTCAAGGCCTTCAATTTCCGGTCGAATACAAAACTAGGTGATCCCCTGAAGTCATAGGATGCCCACCAATTCCGCACTCGTTCCCCAAAGCCTTCAACTTTCAGCCACATCCTCTCGAATCTGAAAGGCCTTCTTCTACTGCTACTAACGGTCCCAGATAATAAGATAGGGAAGTGATCAGAATACAGCCTCCCCAGTCTCCTTTGCGTGATCTCTGGATACTTAGCCTCCCACTCCCCGCAAATCAAGAATCTATCAATACGGGACAGAACTGGTTGGTCTCGATTAGATGACCAAGTAAATTCTCCCCCAATCAAAGGCAAATCCACCAACATGTTCTCCCTAATGAAATCTGAGAAATCCTCCATGGCCCCTGTCAATCTCCCCCCACTAGACCTTTCATTGGGAAAACGGACAACATTAAAATCTCCTCCAATACACGTCGGGAGGTTCCACCAATTCAGCATCCCAGCCAACTCATCCCATAAACCACCTCTACTCTCATCCGCATTAGGCCCATAAACTCCTGTAAACATCCACGGGAACCTATCTCCAATATTTCTAAACGATAGCGATAGGGAGAATATCCCTTCACTAACCTCCACCAGGTCACAAATGATATATCCCAATCTTCTTAGTTATCGAATGTGAAAGTGGTAAATTTAAGATCAAAGCTGATGTAGGACCATCCTATTATAAAAAGGATTAGGATTAGATATTCATAATAAGATATTTAGTTGTAATAGTTTTATCTTTTATTCTAATATTTCGTTTAGAATGTGATTTCTTTTCTTTATTAATTAGAATAGGATTTCTAATTTATTTTAGATTAGGATTTTAATTTATTTCCTTTTAGAATTTAGTTTCCTTATATTAATAGGATTAAGAAATAGTTTTGCCCATAAATACAAAGGTATTATACACTTTTTCAATAACAATCAATTATTATTCAATATATACAAGACATGATTGTTCAAATATCGTTCTTATTTATTATATGATTCTTATTACAAAAATTTTATAAACACTTCCGCACCAAAATTGGTATCAAAGAAAAGAAATTGCCTCAGTCTGATGGCTGACTATGGTCCCGATGGCAGTCGAACCGTCGACGAAGAATGGAGGCTCGACAAACTCGAACGAATCGAGGGGATCAATGAAACCCTTCACAACATCACGCAGTTGTTGACTGCGTTGTGTTTTGACAAGAATCACGAGCCCATGGAGAAGCAAGCTGACAAGAATTTGCATATCTTAACTGCTATAAATGTTGGTTGCTTCAACAAGATTAAAACACAGCAGATGGCTAGAGAGTTTCATCGAGTCCCAACTAAGTTTGAATTCACACAAGTTATCAAAGATTCTTTTCTTTAACAAAACTCGAGGACGAGTTTTGTTCAAGTGGGAGAGATCAATGTAGGACAATCCTATTGTAAATAGAATTAGGATTAGATATTTATAATAAGATGTCTAATTGCAATAAGTTTTATCTTTTGTTCTAATATTTTGTTTAGAATAGGATTTCTTTTCTTTATTGATTAGAATAGGATTTCTACACTTTTTCAACAACAATAAATTATTATTCAATATATACAAGACATGATTGTTCAAATATCGTTCTTATTTAAGGTCTGTTTGGGCCGGATTAAAATATGATTTTAATCTAAGTCAAAGTCAATCAATCAATATTAACATCTTTCACGGGTCCCACATCTTTTCAACCTCACATTTCAAAACTTCTATCACAATCCACTAAAAATCTAATTTTAATCTCACCAAATACCCTCTTATTATTTTATTTTTATTATAAGAATTTTATAAATGCTTCCGCAACAAAAGCCATATCAAGAAATGAGTCAAACATGAATTAATTTCAACAATCAACTTCTTAAATCAACTTCGGACTTGAAGTAGGGATTGTAGTTGGTCTAGCTCAATATGCATAGTAGTCAAAATTAGATGATTAATTAAATTTATGACCCTAACAAACTAATCAGAAAAAATCAACAACAAAAGATTTGAAATTCGCACTAGTATTCGTCATTCCAACCTAATATACATAGTTCCTCATAAGCAGCCCATAATAAAGGATTCATTGACAAAGCCTGATTGAAGTGATGAATAGCATTCTGCCTTCTATCTGTATACCTGAAATAATTATTGGAAATGGATAACAAATTAAAAATCCTGAAGAGTATATCAGTATATTTAAGCATAAACAAAAAATAAACCCACATCCGCATTGTAGATGAAGTGTCTATTTCCTACAATTTTCACTCTTTTTACAATTTAAAATTTTAAATAGGCAGCGGATCTTGATGCGATTTAAAGTAGAGGATCTTGGTTTGATGCTTAATTCACCCTTCTCTTTGACATAAGGATTTTGAAGTCTAGATGGTTCGGGAATGTATTCCTGCGAATCATCTTACTCTTCATCTTATTCGTTCTCAAGTTCCCATGTCTTTTCCCTTAATATCATTTCAAAAACACGCTCCCTTCCAATATAAAGGCAACGTTTGATCTATGGTCCTTAATAAGATAGACAAAGGTGACTTGTTTATATAAAATAATGCCTAATGACTTGTAGAGCACATAGGCCTTACAAAGCTTTATCCAAGCTCGTCACGATCTTAATTTTGACTCGAATAAGTGAAGTGGAATAGCGAATTGGATAGAGGATCGAATCGAGGATCATAAAATCCTACTAAATAATGATAATTTAAATATCGAAAAATGTAAAAAAGATCTAAGAACAAATTATCAATTACAAGTTCATAATTAAATAGAACCAACAATAAAAACAAACTTTCAATTACTCATAAGGGTCCACAATAATTTTCATGTCAAATTTAAGAGATGAGCATACATGAGAAGCAAAAATGAGAGAATTCAATGCTAAATCGCTAATGTGGGATTTGAGTCACGAATTTTATATTTTATTTTTTGTTCAACGTTCTTTTTTTTTTTACTTTCTACATTTAGGATTTGGACTATATTATGTTACTTATTCAAAACAAACCTACCTCTTAGTGAAATAAAATAAGCCCAACGCCCTAGCCCAATTTATTGCACATAAAAAAACTGCAGTCTAAGCTTATTATTATATGATCCCTGTTTGATTTTGCTAAAAATCAGATTTTTAGTAAATTTTGATAAAAACTGATGAAATATAAGGTTGATAAATCAGTCCCATAAAATATGTGGTTGAAAATGAGTTAAGAAAAAATAAGTTTGGAGAAAATAGAGGCCAAACAGAGTCTGACTGGACCATTTCAGGTCTTATGATCTTAGGATTTGGAACCAATCCTAATAACAATCCTAGAAGATTGCGATTCTAGACTCGATCCTTACCTTTTGGTCATCTTGAATCATAGAATCGTACAACCTACAATTCGGATTGCAATTTAACAACCTTAGCTTTATTCTCTAAAACAATGTTCTAAAAAGCATAAAGTATAGTTAGACGACATAAAATATGGTTAGGCAACAAGGTTAGACTTTAAGCTTTTTTTAGCTCAAGTGGATCTAGGTAAAACTTAGGTATAAAAAAGTGTAAAGCGTGGTTGGCGCAAAGGAAGCTTGGCGCACTTTTTGGAACACTGTCTAAAGCAAAAGTTAGGACTTCTCATAGTAAAAAAGATGCCTTCATTTTTTTCCCTGCATTTCCTTCTGCCATCTTTGAGAAACTTTTGTTATTCTAGTTCCTTAACAATAGATTTCTTATAAAACACAAAATTTCGACAACAAAAGCCATGGAAATTAGAGGTAGCACTAACAACGTTCAACTTTTGTTGTAACACCATCATTCTCCCATGTCTTGTTTCAATTTGTTGCCCACGATGTTGAAAAGTTTAGAAAATGAAACCTTGCAAATCCGACCACAGACATGGTATTCTAGACCGACCGACCGACCAACCACCAAAAAATTAAAACCCTCTTCCCTCATTTAGACTTAATGATATGGTATCAGAATGTGTACATCTCTCTCAAGGAAAAGGCATCCTCACACTTAATTGGACCAATACCAAGTGACGATGACTGCAAGGTTACATAATTATAGTTTATGTGCAACCTTAATCACTAGGTCGGCACATACTAAACTATCATTTGCATAAATGTACCAATTAGCATTACAGAAAAATAAATAAATAAAACTTTATGATTTTCATAGATTTCATTGATCATTCTTCATCTTCAATTTTACTTCATAGAATACTCACTACTCTTCTGATAAAAGAAAAGTCCCATATTACTTAGTATTCGCATTCAAATGGAACCATAAGCCTTAAAAGCAAATTCACGCCTAATTTTTATGGATGTAGAAGGATCTCAAAGGTAAAAAGTGGCATCATATTTCTCTAATAGAACGGGAGAACCCCATCAAAAAACTTGAAGAGTCAGTTCTTTATTGCACTTTCGAAGTTAGCAGTTAATTACCATTCACATAAAATGGAACTTAAATTATGATACATGAGTAAGTCCAATTAACAATATCCAGTAGATTTTCCCTCTACTGAATTGGGAAAAAGAAAATATTAAATCTTAGGATGATATGTCACCATGTTGTTTTCACAAATTCCTGGTGCATGATCACCAAAGTCCCATACTTCCTTTAATATACATACTAAATCTACTATATACTTCTTTGTCCTTATAACCGAGCTTACAACATACTGTGCAATTTATAGAAATCTTAAAAGTAAAAGTTCTTAAATGTTTTTAACTGTTCTAAAATATGTTGTACTTTTTGGAAGTTCAAATTTGAGTCATAGCTCAACTTTGATAGTTTGTTCGAGAAATCATCACACATAAAAGGGGACATGGATGCGCACCCTCAACTTCACATACAATAACCTAGGGTAATTATGAAATTTTTTCTTCTTCAAAGAAATGGAGAATGTTAAAGCAAAGTCATCAAATCATTCTTATCATAGAAGGATACTAAGTAATATGATAGAAGGATGGACCACAGGTGACCTCATGTAAAGATAGTGCACTGGATAAGGAAAAAGTAAATAAAAACCTGTAAATAAGGCCGAGAAGGTAATGGCCAGCAGCCCCATTTGGAACCTGCAATTATGAGAAACTAACTATGACCACTCCACCTCAACAAAGGAACACAATAACTGGTGATCATTATAGGCAAAAGAAGTGGTAAACAGTATCACATAGTTCAAAACTGGAATTAAGGCAATAAAACAAATATTAAAGAAGTTCATACATGCCATAAAAATAACATCAAAGAACAGTGAAACATGTTATATGGTATACCTCTGCAGAGGACTCGTTAGGGGGGCGTAATGCTGCTTCAGCTTCATTCAGAAGATCCATCTGAAAGCATGATAGCGCAAACAAGTAGCGGCATTGAGCCATATGTGTTCCTTCAAACAAGTAAAGACAGAGATAAGCAAAATAAAAGTGAATGTCACTTCAAGCTAGCAGAGAAATAACATAAAGAATCAAATTCCAGGGAAGATGCTCAGACAACAGAAGAGTGCTTCTTTTGGGTGAAACCAAGTGGTCTGATCCAGTTAGAAAAAGAAGAGATCATGTCACAACATACCCTTCAAAATGTAGTATGCACTATGTGACTGATTGTTTTGCAAGTAACAGCTGGCAAGCAGCTGCAAATTTGTCTGCATTAAACATGGTACTTCAATAAGGAGACGAAGCTATGATAGTCGAATTTAGTTTAAGCCATCGATCTTTATAATAAATTACTAAACAAAAAAAAAATATAAGCACAAACTCATAGACAAATGGACCTAATATCACAATATCTAATATAATACGAAGCATTCGGCATCAACAGGACATCGTCCATCTTTCTCACATCACAAAATGTTATAGTTAAGATAATTTTCTTTATTAAACGTATGATTCCACTCTATTAACTACACAGCTTCTACAGCAATAACGAGCATCAAAATCCCAAATATTTTTAAAGTGGAATTAAACCTAAGATATGCCTTGAAGTCCACACTACTTATTTAAATGATGCTCATTTATCAACTTTTGGGCTCCTCAATCAATATCATCAATACTATGGCGTTACAAATTTCACATAGATGTCTCATATTCCAATATTTTGCAATTAGAAGTACCAAAAGTTTAGAAAACATGCTTAATTCCCTCTTATTTCAACAATTTATTTACACTCGCGAACATACATCAGTATGCTGCGACTGAAATATTTCCTCAGTCATTCAGCAAAAGCCAGAATTTAGCAGAAGATAAATTTGTAATCAACACAACGTAACAGCAGAAATACTTGTAAAACTGAAGCAGAAGCATATTACAGCAAAAAAATCGTCTATTTACATAATTATTTTAAAGATTCTATGTTAAAAGTGAATACCTCGGAGGGGAACTCGGCGCAGAGGCGTTCGCACATGAAAATGGCATTGCGGTACATGAAGTGCCGTAGGCTGTTTTGCACACACTGAGTCAGTATAGCTTCCATTCACACACGTCAAACAATTCCTACTGGTTCTCTCCGTGTTTATCTATCTCAATACATACAACACTTCA